>JAAAYG020043856.1:0-12502 GCA_009936455.2 Tomocerus minor
AGGGCGGCGGCGGCGGCTGACGATTTTTCACTTTTTTCGGCGGCGGCGCCGGCGCGCCGCCTCGGCTTCACCCTCTGGTACGAACTACGAAGTGCGGGTGAAGTGGCGATAGGACTTTGGGTACATACTAGACTATTTGGGTAGACTAGCCACTGTGTTTCTCACTTTCTGATGTTCCTGTTTGCATTTCGCGACTCTTTCTTAATGAGTATGCATGCCAGCCAGCAACGGTGACTGTCTGTGACAGCCGTAGTTGAGTCGATGATTTTTTTGTTTGGCGGAAATAAATGGCACGGGTAGCAAGTCTGAACTAAACTACTAAAGTCAGAATTTCGCAGGACAATCACAGCATTTATTTTCAAGTGCATCCGTTTCTATTATCAAAGAGCTGTGTGCAGGGAAGGTTTTCTGTAATTGGTAACCTACCCTTTTATCCCCAACCAGCAAAATAGCAACTAAAGGCATATTATCTAAAGGTCCCTTTTCCTTCCATAGCATTATAGGGTCACTAATGAGCCCAATTCTACGTTGTAACATCACTAGACTATAATACTGTTAACATTGGGGCACCAGCCGCAGTTTCGCTATGTTGAATTTTAATGAAATTTTCTGTGAAGTTCCCTTCATTAGCAAACAAAGACATCATATTGTTTGAGCTGCCGCTCTTTGTAAGCAATCCTTTCTAGACAGGAGATTAATTCAATTTCTCATATATTTGGCTAGTAATTTATCCATAAATACTTGGAATTCGTATAGTTAAAAGGGATCTCTAACATCTGTAATTATTTTAATGATCCTGTAAATTAATGCCTGCACTTGATGCAGTTGCTTCGAAAAGCTTTACAAACTATAAAACTGTAAAATCTTAAATCTTATTTATCCAATAATTAACGCTAGCCACAAACAAACAGAATTTTGAAATTATAGAGGGATACGTAATTTGATGATTGTTTTGGCCATCATTATGGGCTAAGCTGTTCCTTGTAAGCGTGTGTTTCAATGAAGAAAATTAAAGAAGCGAGGGTCCAGCAGCCAACTCCCCATTAATTTCCAAAAGCTATGTCTCATAAATATTTGTGTGCAGTCATGCTATGCATGCCATCAGCTCGAGTGCGGGATAGGGGATTTAATCCCGGGAATTCCCGGGATTCCCGTCTCTTTCCTCAGGAATTCCCGGGAAATGACGCTTTTCCAACCAAACTAACGGTGCAACAATATAATGGTTTCAGAAAAACACTTTCGATAAATTTTTAGATATTTTTAGCTGCATCCTTCATCACATCCTAAGTTGCATCCTTTTGCATCACTCAACGGTCTTTGGGGAAAGAGTCACTCATAAAATTTTGGCTTTGGCTTTGGCTAAGGACAGCAGTAGCAAAATTTAGTCATTTAAATCTTGTTTTCTTTTTTAAGCTAATTGTGTTGATTTTTTATTTATTGTGTCAAAGGAACTTATTATGTTGTGAAATTCAAAGATTTTAAAGATAAATATAATTTTTGAATTGAGCTACTGCTTCTTTACACATTAAAAAGGTTCACTATTGGGATCCATTTAGGCAGTGTTTTTCCCGGGAATTCCCGGGAAATTCCCGTTTTCCAGGGAAGTTCCAAAACCCCCGGGATTGAATCCCCTAGTGCGGGAGTGTGGGAGTAGACGTCGGTTAAGAAGTGGAAATATGCCAATGCCATTGGGACATTTCCGTGAAACTCTTTTATTGCTTTTCTTTCCAAGTT
This sequence comes from Tomocerus minor, assembly GCA_009936455.2. Taxonomy (NCBI): domain Eukaryota; kingdom Metazoa; phylum Arthropoda; class Collembola; order Entomobryomorpha; family Tomoceridae; genus Tomocerus; species Tomocerus minor. Next base: position 1,735 of record JAAAYG020043856.1, read on the forward strand.
GAAGCAGTGCTAGAAAACATCGACTTACATAAATTACCTAATTCAAAATGCACGTACGTCGAACATAGAACCCATACAAGATCACAAAATTGAAGACGAAAGGCCAAGCAAGCCAGCCAAAAATCACGTGTAGCCGAACGGACTTGTACGCACCAACTCCTATATATGTGGCTGTAATATATTACAAGTTGGCGACGACATTGTGACATTTTACAGACTCCTTTACACCTGGAGAATAGTTACAGAAATAATATTGACTATCTACCGTTCTTTAACCCTTCCTGAATTGATTGGAATCAAATGGAGAGACAGATGAACAGATTAATCCAATTTAATGCAATAATCGCCACTGTCTTTTTGTGACTCCTGTTTCATTGGGTCATTCATCACATGCGCGTAGTGGGAATTGATGAATAGTCATTTTGCAACCTTTAGTGACCTTTAATTTGGCAAAATAACGAATGCATCTCAATCTACTATTTGTATCATTCAGTTTCCACTCCTTAGTGATAGCTACTTTCTTTTAAGCACGCTAATCTGATCGATATGAAATTTCTGGCACTTAGCGTGAAGAACCAAATTGCGTAGTAGCACACACAGCCCCAGACGTCAGCGATGATGCAGAGATAAAAGAAGGGCTATCCGTTATGCAAGACATTGTCATTTGCGGTCACTTGTTCCCTTCCCACGCCCGCCTATGTGACATAGGAAGGATGGACGTCCTGTCCTGACTGTACGAATGTCATAACTGGACTGTGGCAAACTTTGGTTTATTATGTAGCGGTGCGGAATTATAACAATGCCTTGAAGTTCTGTCTGTTTCAGTATTGAGTAGTGTTCTCTCAATAACAAAATCGCCCCACCTTCTTCACCCCTTACCCCGCCCACTTTTTTTAAAATTCAGCCTTTTTGAATTCTGTTTTCATCCAGAAAAATGGACGAAATCATACAAACCTGCCATATGCCAAAAATTGACGAAAAAAATATTTTTTCGGTGGAAAGTTTTGAGCATTTTTCCAAAAATACTCAAAACTTACGGCATTTCGGGGGGGGGGGGTTTGAGCCCACCAAGCCCCCTTCCCTTGGATCCGATAGATTACATAGTAATGAAAGGCACACATTTGGAATGTTCAAAAACAGTAAGTCTTCCAAACGAGTCATAAAGGGAATATATATTCGGGTAGCGAAGGTTATGGGCAGATCTTTTATATTTAAGTAGATTATGACACCTGTGTCCTATTTTCTGGTATACAACATTTACATGTTTATTACATGATAAATCATTTTCTAACCAAACTCCTAAGTAATTAAAACTATTTACTTTGCAAATCGAGTTATTATTAACAGTTACCAAATCATTTATTATACTAGAATTAACACTTGTACGGTTAGGATTACTGAATATATACATATTCAGACTTTTCCCAGTTTGGCTCTGATTTATTATTAGCATACCATGCATTGAGACCAGACGTAGACGTTTGTGTGGCCACAGCCATATCATTATGAGATTTAGTGATGAGAGGATTGGCTCAAAAGTCATCAGCAAAAAGCACAATCAAAGTATTAATATAACGGTCTATGTCACTTATATAAAAACAACAGCTAATCGCACCAATCACACTTCTCTTAGGTGATCCGTCCAGAATATTAAAAGGATCAGAGAGAAATGCTCCGAATCTAACGCACAATTGTCTGTGCATAAAATAATTACATAATATCTTAAGTACATACTCAGGTATATTAAAATTATTATGCATTTTTTTTAGCAAAAAAATTGAGTAGTTCATTGAGGGAAAAGCCATGCGAATGTCAAAAAATGGCACTCCCACATAATTTAGAATTTTTGTTTATGTTTTGCTGAAGTTTTCAACTTTAGATTGCATAAAACAATGGAAATGAGACATTAATTTGGTGCTATGCAGGCACATGCACGCCTATACTACCCACTCCTATTTTGTTCAATTTCATCCACTGGATGGATGAAATTCAATTTTGGTGGACAATATACAACCCTGAAGTGTAATTTACACTGTGTAAATACGAAGCGCAATCAGTCTGAAGCTAAAAGAGATAAATATATTTTCAAATACAACTATGTTGAAATCTAACTAGTATTAATTCGCGATAATATTTCAACATTTGAATATTTTGACAATGGCTCAATTCAATGTATGGAAGGAAAAAAATTATCTAAATGTATGAAAAACTGACTTGAATTTTATTTTGGACACAATTTTTTTTATAAAACTGTATTTTAAATTTATAAGGAAAAGGGAATACATTTTGTATTTTAAGTTTAGTATTAGGTATTTTAAACAAAGAATTTCTAAAATCAATTATTATGTATTTTGTTCATCTATTAGTATATGAATGCCGAGATGTAGGCGGAAGCAGAAGTCCATTAATGCTAATAAAACGATTCGTTTTGTGGTGGTAGCAATAGTTAATTAACATATAACTATATTTATTTAACGGCGCCCACGACCTATTGACATGTAAGGTAGCTGAATGCTAAGCTAGGTAGGAATTAAATTCTCAGAACAGAAGAATCATAATGCTTTACCCGCGGTGGGAAGTATTTTTTTTTCAAAAATTGCCATTGAATTTACCAGTGAAAGTTAGTGCTTGACTATTGTGACGTCACTAGCGACCAGAGATTTAAATACATTTGATGCTGACGATGTCTCTGATATTGATCTTGACTCTGTAATATAAATATATGATGCCTCTAGCTCTGATATTGATCCTGAAACTGGTTTTGTAATTAATCTTAAAATGCACCTACTGGATGTGCTTCGGCTACGACAACGAGCAGAGCTAAAACATTGAAATCCAGTCGGAGCTCCCCGCAGTTCAAAATAACTCCAGCGCTAATCTATGCCAGCCTACTGATTATTTCTAGCTCATTTCTCTCAAAAATTGGTATTCACTAAATTAAAGTATACTCTTTCCTATTTTTAAATCATTTTATTATACGTACATTACCCTTTTAAGGCCTTTTACCCGCAAAAGGTCTGCCTTTTAACTCTGCTGATTCTGATCTTATGCATTGAAAGGAAATGTGACAATCGAATATAGTCACTTAAAGTGTGTCAACCAAAACGTGGACATTACAATTGATATCGGCAAACTGTGCTAATGTTTTAAGTGTTGGAGTTGGTTAATGGGGTGGACAGGAGCAGCTTGCCTGATGGCCAGCTCTAGACTTCAAAATACGTTAATTAGTGTTTGTGCTAGGAGGAAATGTGCTCAAACTAAAAGTCAGAAAAGTAGCATGATGAAAAGTTGTGAGAAAGGAGGAAGGATTGCGAAGCGTGTTGGACTCGTGCAAGAGATGTGCACTGTGCACTAGTGGATGACGCTCCTCCCAAAAACTATTTTCGACTCACCGTGTCGAATGATTTGCTATATTTAAAAGCATTTGGCAGTTCCTGTTTGATGTTCAGACTTCATCGTGAGTGCTAGGTATGTCTATTTTCCTGTCGGTGCTGACTGCACCTGGAGAAAATATTTACATGTGTTTCTGTTCTTTCTTTTCTGACATTGTGTCTCCAGTGGGTTGGGGACAAGGAGTTGATTTCGACTTGGGAATCCTTGAGACATGCTTAATTGATTTTATACAACGATATTGATACAAAAGTTTGTGAAAGACGGCAGATGAAAGTTGAACCCATCAATTATGCAGACTTGCAGGCAGGAGCAGGAGGCAACCTATTCTCACAGCTCAACTTTCACGGCAATAATACTCAAAAACTCCCTTTTCATCCACTAACTCCAAAACGAATCGTCTCGTGACTGCGGGCATTGCCAACCCCGACCCTTCATGGACGGACCCCGATTTTTTATCAGTATCATAAACAGCGCACAGCTGGACTCGAATAGGTATCTATTTAGGCGGGAGTGTGACAAGATGCGTGATTTGGAGTGTTTTCATTTAGTCTGTCTTCCTACTCGTCGGCTGCCTTATCCTCCGCCTGCAGCAACAATCGCACCTTCTCGTTCTCATGACACGACATTACTGTCATCATTAATTCTTTATTAATGGCGGCAGCACTCGAGCTCTTTCCGCTTATTTCGAATCCCCGCCAAAGATTTCTCACGTCCCACCCAGAAAGAGTGTCCTCCCACGACTCCTTGGCTCAAGGACAAGATTCAGCTCTTGCCACACGGACGACAGCTTTTCCCTTATCACGCCGTCCACTACTTTACATTTTCCCGCTCAACTCGGGAGGAAATGGGGCGGATTAACTTTCTACTAAGCTGTAGGATTCTACTTATGCAAACTGTGTTATGGCGGGAAGCCTTAAGGGTCAGTCTACACTACGAGAGAGGGAGTTAAGGGGTAGACGTACCGGAGTCGTGTGCGAAGAGCGAGGACTTGGCCTCGGCGACGGTGCAGTGCGGCTCCTCGGCGACACGGAAGAGTCTTAGGAGCATGGCGTCGACGACGCCCTCCAAGGTGCCCTCGTTGACGTCGAGGAGGAGGACGGCGTGGTTGAGGAAGTGCGCCACGTCCAGAGTGGCCCTCACCTCCGAGCCGAAGTCCTTCATGGGCACTTTCTGCAGGTGGATGGCCAGGAGGTAGGGCTCGTCCACCAGCTCCACCTCCGCCGACCCGTTCTCGGGCACCGGACTCGGCGTCGGAGTCACTGGCTCCGCCGCCCCCGAGAAGTTCGTCTCGGCGGACTCCTCTTCGGGGGACGGGGCGAGGACGTTGGCGGGGACGGTGGACACGGGGCCCATGGCCTGCAGGTTGATCGGCCCCTTGCGCCGGAAATTGGCCTGTCCCAACACGCCGATGTACTCCCCGGCCCCCGTCGTCCCGCCTCCCCCCGACACCAGACTCATGTCGAATTGAGCAACGGATTTCCTCTTGAAGAGGGGCGGCGGCTCCCTGGCGTGCGCCCCTTCCCCGGAGCCCGCCTTGCCAGAAGGAGGTAGTGGCGGTGGCGGTGGCGGCGCCGGCGCCGCCTGCCACGACCCGTACAGATTGGGGTAGGGCAGCGTGAGGGAGCAGCGGCGGGTTTGCTGCACGACGGGCTGCGGGACGGGCTCCTGCGGTTTGGGGAACACGTTCATGTGCGTGGAATGGATGGCGGTGTCCACGAGGAACGAGGAGCGGCGGATGAGCTTCTTGCCGTGCGCGTGGTGCAGCGAAGCTCTTTTCTTGAGCGGGAAGCCGGAGGGGCCGGCGCGGGTGCTGGACGTCGGCTGTTCTGATGGCAGCCCCGTCACAATCGTTCCCGCCGAGCCGCTGCGGCTGGAGCGCGGCCCGATGAAGTCTTCCGGTTCCTCCTCAACCGTCTCCACGGTGATGGGCAGGTTCCTGGCAGGAGACACGTTGCCCGAGGTGCTGCGCACGATGCCCTTGGGGCACTTGAGCAGCCCCTCGCTGGGTACCCTTTGGCCTTCCTGCGCAGACGCCGTGGAGGACTCTTGAGCTGGTGTTGCGAATTTCACGCCCGCGGATTTCGGAGTCGGCTCTTTGAGGACAGGGCTCTCACCCTTTTGGGGGGCCCGCAGCGGGTCCTTGAGCGTTACGGTTGCCAGTGGCGGAGGTGGCGGGGTCACTGCGGGCGGCGGGGACCCTTGACCTCCGCTCACCTCTCCCCGCTCCGCGGAGCTCATCCTCCGGCCTCTTCGTTCACGCTAGTCGACTGTCTGCCGAGGTCGTCTTTGTGGGTGGAGCATTCGCAGTCTCCGCCCTCACATCCTCCGAAAAGCAGACCCCTGACTCCGCCCTTAGCACTCACCCCACTACCCTCCCAAATCTTGGCTCCCAAATGAATGGCGTCTCACTGTTCACTAGGAGGGGGGTGATTACATCCAAGACATGTCGTTAGATGGTCGGATGTTGATGTGACAAAGATGAGTTACAGAAGTTGAATGGGAAGATGCGTGCGTTGTGGCTGGGGACAGAGAGACGCTGGATGTTCAAAAGAGCTGGCTGGTAGGGAGTGACCTGGGAGTCACGTGCACTTGGAGCCCTCAGTCTTATGAATTCTCTTGTGCAAATCAAGTCCCTATTTCATTAGAAGTGCCGATGATTGCATGGGACGAATATAGAACTCTGTTTCAATCTCGCCGAACAGTCTTTCCCTCTCCACTGCTACTCACTTGATCCGCTTCTCAGCTCTCTGACGTCACTGTCCACTTTGTGTGTGCTTCAAAGGCGTCCGCCTTTGATTTACCTTCCGTGGCACGCGATGTCTTTGTGTAATGGAGATCCTTCACGGCCTCTGCACTCTCCCACACTTTCAATCATTCAGCTATGATTGACACTCTGCACTGTCCTCACTCCCGACCGTGAGATCTGTCTGTGTCTGTAGTCTCCGTCGTTCGTGGACAACCACAGATAGCTGAACAGAGTAGATAACAGAAATCAAATTTAAAATTCGATTCTAGTCACTCACACGCTACTTCCATTTCCTCGTATTAACACACACAATGATCTTTGGATGTCCTCGTGGCTACTCCAGCAACGTTTTTTGCTTTCGGAGAAGAATTCCGTGAATCAGCAATTAGTAGAGCGGGGTTAGTTTTGATGTCGTAAGTGAGTGAGTCTCAAGTGTCACGTCACAGAGAGGCGTACTGTAATGGCATGTGTCTCTGTCAAAGGCTCACTCAGTCGGCGGCTGTGTTGGTCTGCGGTCTGCTCGGAGGACGCTGGTGTGTGGAAAAGATGAGATGAAATGACGAGGAGGACAATGCGTGGGCGGAAAGAGTGGAGTGATGAATGGGGTGAGGGCAGTGTGCGTAAATGAGTGTCGGGAAGAAGATTCCGTGTGGTGAGGCAACAACTAAATAGACGTGAATCACTGAAGAGAACTAAAGTGGAGCGAGAGAGAGCGAGAGAGAGAGGAACGGAATTTACATAGCTGGGCGTCGGGCGGTGTGTGGCGTTGGTGGAGGGAGGGCGAGTAACGGAGGTGAAATGAGAAAGCAAGTGAAAGTGGGACGGGAAGGCAACGAAAGGAACAGAACAGAAGAGAACAGTAGAAGTGAAGAAATAGTGAAGAGTCGCTAATGGACGAGAGGAGAGGCGGCCGCGACACTACAGAATCCGATCAGCTGGGAAACTGACGGCAGTCGGCAGCGGAGGCCCAACGGAGCCAACTTCTGCCCCTCGCCCCCTCCCGCCCCACTCCCGTTCTCCACTTTCACTCCTTTCTCCGCTTTCACTCCTCACCTCGCTCTGTGCACGGCGATGGCAAGGACGTTCTCTCCCCGCACACTCAGCACAGTCTCACTCTCCTCTCTACTCGGACTCCCCTAACTCACCCGCCTCCTTTCCCTCCGACAACCGCCAGCTCACCTTTACAAAATCTTTACAAAATATATTCACATTATCATTGGAAATCAAAAGAATTCTCCCTGGCCACTTTATAGAACCCACTTTTACTTTTTTCAACTACAAAAAAGGCTCATCTGTGACATCTCAGTTTCTATTTTGCCCTAAATAAATTAGCAATGAAACGATTCTGCAGAATTTTGCAAAAACGTCAAAAACAAAGTTTTTTTTGAATTTCAGGAGTAGAGAAGAGATGAAGTGGTCTCTCCTTTCGTTGAGATCTTCAGAGGGATTTAATTTAGTTCCGACTAATTATTATTCCTATTATCCACACATTTCCACTGGACACTTCCGATGCTACTGAAGATACGGGGCTTGTTTTATTGAGCAAAGTTTACTTGGTGGGATCAGGCGTTAGAACAATTACTGCTAAGGTTTGTACTAACAGTTTCTGGGATGTGGCGTAGATGTGTAGCGTTCGTTGCCTGGCTCACTGTGTCTACTGCACAGACGCATTGTAATTAGCTAAAGAAGGCAGGGATTGGGAGTACGGAAAGTGTAGGAGTTGGCAGTGTGTGTAAGAGTAAGAGGAGAGAGAGAGAGAGACAATGCCGACCCTGTAGATCTCTTTCGATTTCCTTGCAGTGGCCTTGCCCTCTATCTTACTCTCAGTCCACAGACACAGAAGAGAAGAGAGAAACGAGATTTTCACTCCTCCAACTTTCTCTTTCTCCGACTTCCATTCAGCTCCAATGCCTCACTGCAAGCCTCGTGCCCTGCTAGTCCCTCATAGAGTAGCTAGGCTAGAGATGGGCGTAGAGAGTAGAGGAGCCTTGCCCTGGCTATAAGAGCTACAGCCAAGCATAGCGCCCTTTTGGAGCCTGGCTTTGTCGTGGACCCTTAAACTATAATGGCCATTAATCGATAATGCTCTCCACTCCGCCAATACAGAATCCTCCGTACATTAGCTCAGCTCATCAAATCTCCCATGCATCCCCACAATCACCTCCTGCATGCCCATCCTCCACTCATCTGTCCACATCCGCTCCTTATGCACGCTCTTCTGCTTTTCACATCTTCATCCTCACCTTCATACACACAAATTATGCAAGAGTTGAGTAACGAGGCGAAGCATGTGACAGTGGCCACATTTACTGCAGCCTCATCAATAGACGCCGCTGACCCGCAGCATCTCTGTGCAACATCTCCATTCCTCCACTCTACACACAATTCATGCCCATTTGGCATTTTAATCTCCTGCACTTTCACAACAAATACAAGAGGCTCATTCATAGTGACAATGCTCTAATTATCAAACTTGTACATACATCTAGGTGTCTTAAGGCTCTATGAGCATGGTCGTGGGCAAGGAGCCTAATATCCCCTGTATTCCTGTCTCTACACCCTACAGAAATAATAGTTGCTACTACAAACACTTTTAATTATTAGCATTTTAATATTTCTAGATATTTGGTGCCCGGCGCGGTTTAAAAATGATGTAATTATCTATCTGAGAGGTCTCACCTAATTTTCAACAAAGCATGCGGCTAAACTTAGTCATTGAAAAGGCAACTACCTCTTTCCCCATGCAGACTCATGCTCTGTTTTGAACTTTTATGGTGTTATGGGCACATGTGGTAGAGGAGGAAATGGAATGAGTGATCTGAGGGGAGGGAGTAACCAGGCACCTGGTCCACATTGAATTTCAATTTTGGGATGACGATGTGGGAAAGGAGGCTCAGAGTTCCGTCTCCTTGTAGTGCAATGTGAGTGTTGGTTGAGGGAGGCAGAGATGGGCCTGGAGGCAGTGGAGTTCCGAGTGGGAGAGGTGCCCGTCTCTAGCCAGCACTGCCGACGCTCGGAGGAAGAGTGCGGATGGCGATGGACCCGAGAGGATTTGGATTGGCAATGGCAGTCTGCCCTTGCGTACCCTCTCCCTGCCCCACTTGTGTCACCCTGCCAAATCAATACGGATTAACATTGAAAACAGTTCAGCACTCCTCGTCCGCTTTCTCTCTCTCTCTTTCTCTCGATCTCCACATCTGAGGCACAACTCAGAAAGCAGCCCATCCAAACTCCTCCCGCCCAACTACCTCACTTTAGAGCAAAGCAGCTGTGCCTCAACCAACAAAAAACTCTTTTATGTTTTATTCTGTAGTTGCACTTCAAAGCAATGACCTCCCCCTTCCGTTTTACCTTCAGCTAAATAGCAAAATCAAGAAAGATAGTCACTATTTTAGGTTTTTTTTATATAAAAAAGAGGGATTTATTTAGAAACTCTTAAAAAAATATTTATTGCTGTCAAATGTGGTAGCTTCGTGACAAGAAGAAAGAAAAAGTTCGGTTGGTTTTAATAATTTAACAGTCATTTTCAGTATAATATCACAAAGAGGTATTTCCCCGAAGCCGCAAGTCGTAATACTGGTGTGTAATCCGAGTTCCTCTTGATAGATCCATCCACGTGTGTGCAACGGAGGAGCTTCAGTTGAACGCAGTCCAAAAGATTACCAAAGGACGCACTTCCTTGGAGGATTCATCGGGCTATTTTTAGTGCACTTGAAATCTGATGCGAATTCCGCCGAGTTGGAAAAGGCCCCAATGACTCTGAATTGCTCGGGGACGTGGACGCCCAAGGTCAGTAGGCGCTGCATAGATTCCCTTCTGTGCTTAGCGCACCAGTTGCTGGCAGCGGAAATCCAAAATAACTGATTCGGAGTGAATCCTAAACCCGGAAGAGCCTGTGAAAGAATTAAATGACTAGTCAGAGATTGTGGACAACTATGATCCCGCCAATGCCGCATTTGCAGGCAAGTCATGACTCATCACCTTTTCGTTCCCGTTTCGACGAACCCAAGACAAGTAGCCTCTGTAGGCCTGTTTGAGCCCAACGCTGTCAGCGACGTTTTCTCCGAGAGAACGAAGGCCGTTCAACTGCAACAACAAAATGTAACGTTAGGTAAAATATCCCGGAATATAAAAATAGCGGAAATTTGAGAGTGTATTACTTTGAAATGAGAATCTCCAACTTCAAAGTTCCCGTACTGCTCCACAAAACAGCGCGTCTTTGTCTCATATGCTCTCTTGGAAACTGGATCCCACCAATTCCGATAATTTCCTTTTTTGTCGTACAGGTGCCCCTAAAATTGTAATCCGAAACATCCGATGAGTGCACGGAAAGTGACACACTATTTCACTTTTTTATTGCTTTACAAGTAACTTACGTTGACATCAAAGCCGTGGGAGATTTCGTGGGCAATTATCGAGCCAATGGATCCGTAATTTATGTAATTAGGTTTTCCCGTGCCAAAGAAATGCCCTTGAAGGATCCCTGCTGGTAATACTACGAAATAAAAAATGTCCATTAGTCTCTGTAGCTTGATTGTACATCTGACTGTGAGCAGGGCATGAAAAGGGCAGCCTTTTGACTTTTTGCCCTTTTGCCTTTTTGCTTGCCTTTTTGCCTATCAAAATTAG
>JAAAYG020043878.1:0-12499 GCA_009936455.2 Tomocerus minor
GAACAATGTACGATAAGATAAGTAGTTATAGAAATACAAGGTAATAATGACGTGGTTGACAATGTAAAGTGCGCCAATTTGAGCGTAAGTTCAAATATTAGTACGGGCTAATGTAAAGTCCATTACCCCATCGTAGCAAACATTCTAAGTTCCATTACCCCATCGTAGCACGCATGTAAAATTCCATTACACCGTCGTAACAAATTTATTTCCATGTTTTGATTTTGTTTACCTTTAGTGTAGCGAATATAAAGTGTTCTAACCATAAATTAAAGAACGCCTTTTCTTAGTCGCCGCATCCTCAGCCCGATATGCTCATCTGCTCGTCAATCAATTTGCATGGGAAACCTGAATCAACTCCTTTCGGTGATGTTCTAGTCTCGACTCGACTACAGAAGAAGAGAGCATTTAGACATAACTACTTGTTTTGGTATGTGTCTTCTGAACATTGATCTTTCGCTCTGGCTACTGTTTACTTTCGCGTTTGTGTGTGTGCTCCATGAACCATTGAACTGCAATTGCAATGCGCCCCCGCATTTGTTCTCAGTTTAGATTAAGTAGTTCTCGTTTCGTTTTCGTGTCCTTCGCTGGCATTCCAAATCTCATGCCTCTCCGCCCATTTCTCTTTTCATACAATAAATAACGTATAAAATCTGGTTGCTAACGATTCTACTCGAGCATAGTGTATTTTACGCTATGACATTGCATATTGAGTGAAATTAAAATTTTTAACAGGTACCTTCTGAGCTAATTAAGATGCAGCAGATTCTCCTCTCATTTTCTATGTCATCTCCTCGTACTTACCTGTTGGTTTACTTAGAGAGACATATTGGATTACAGATTGATGCTGATATATTTTAATGTCTTTATTAAAGTACAGGCTCAAATTGAAGATCACAGTTATTTTCTCATACTTGTCCATTATATTCGAAAAATTTAATTTACATTATGCCAACCTAACTGTTCTTTTGTGTACACAAGTATGAAAGTGAATAACCGCATTGTATAATCATTTCTCTTCTTATAATACTAATGGCATTACACACTTGCAAGAGTTACTTACAACTGTGCATTCTTCATTCAGTGTCACTTCAATCTTCGTGTTATCTATGTTAAGCCTCTGACAATAAGTGAGAAACTCTATGGACGTGTTAACAACAAAACGAAAGAAATAATTAGCAAGATTCTTGTTACTTTTTAGCGAAAGCACATTTGAATAGTTTTTTTTAGTTGCATAATTCCATTGAATATCATAACTACTTGTTAGGTACGAATGGTTTTGCAACTTACAGGATTCGGTTCTAAAGAAAACTGAGTATATCTTAAGTGTCAGTTTAAAATGCATACTTAAGTAGACTAATCCTTATATATAAAATACTTTCTTAGTATGCTATATAAAGGTTTTCCGATTGCCAATTCTTAGGATTATGAGAATTTACATTAAAACCTCCAATTTGACATGTTGCAAAACAGAAAATTATTCGCAAATTTACCCTGTAGCATATTGGTACTTAATTATGTTTGGGATTCACTGTAAATGCATTTTGTCAGTAAGCCGAAATGAATTACGCACGAATGACTGCAAAATGAACATTATGATTATAAAGTAGGGTGCAACCTAAAGAATAACGTATGAAACAAAATAGCCCACTACAGAGTAAAACTTACCTCCATGGCTGTGTTGGTTCTACGAAACGTTTGTTCAATAGAAAGATGCATGTACAAATAAGGGTGCTTTGGTTTTAGCAGTGTAGGAGTGTCCTTATGTTATGAAAATATTAGAAAATTTTAGTCAGCGGCTTTCCATTGAACATTGTTTATATTTATAATGCACCTACCTACCCAATTTGTCAATAGAAAAGCATGAATCATTAGACAGTCCCAATCCAGTCATACTACAATGTCATTCGAGCTAAGAAAACTAATTATCGATTAATAACAATAAACTGAAAAGAAATTGTTGCATGCAGGGACTGCTTAGCGTTGCACAAGCATTGCTATCTGTAAAGGTAGGTAAGTAGCTGCCTTAAGTGGAGATGCGACTTAAAAGTAAGCCCAATTGTCTGCTGAACTATTCTTCTAGCAAGTTCATGCATTATTACATAGCTGTGCTAGTGCATATGCCTAAGAACAATAAGATTTTTAATAATAGCTGAGGTGCATAGATTGACACTGATGGAGATTGGGTCTAACGAAACATGGTAAACACAGCAGTGAGTTGCTAACATGAATGGTTGCATATTAAGTTAATAATTTGAATTGGATGGAGATTAGGATTAGAGAGGATACATTGGACCGGGAACAATAATGCAAACAGATAGATAGGATTACGTATTAGATTGTTATGGTTCTTGGTATTACAGGAATCTTTGGCTAGTTGTATTATTCGTATATCAGCAATAGAAGTAATAGATCCTTCTATATCCGAAGATATTGTGACTTATTTTATGGTAATGCAATGGAGAAGTGAAGATGACGTAGAGTATGTGATGTATGTGGCTAGCATGAGATCGTGATGACTGAGGGAGTAGTGAGACAATGAGACAAGTGGATTGTTTGCTGTGTTAAGTGCTGCTTACCTTTGGTTATCTTGGGCATTAGACTTTGTTGTAGCTGTGAGTGCATAATCTGTGGCTGCAACGTCAGATGAAGTAGCAGGCAGGGATATTATTGTTGAGTGAGGTGAGTCTGGCGAAAGTGAAAGGTCTCTTAGGTTAGATTAAAGCCAGGCCATAGAGTCAATCGAATGAAGTGAGCCATGTCTCCGTAGGAGGTCGAGGTCTTTAGTACTCACATCATTATGCAGGCTGAAGGCAAAGCCCCAGTCTCAAGACAAATCTCTGATGAGTTTCCACTCTTACTCCTTCTTCATTCCGTTGACGTTCTTTTCTTTCTGCTATGCTTTAACAAATATGCTCCATACATTCGATGCCCAAAGTATAGTGAAATAACACTTGCTATAAAAACATTTTACATGGTCATGTGTGCGAAGTAATGTCCTAATAAGTCCAACCGGATCGGAATCTTAATAATTCAGTCTCTAATACTAATAATATGTTCATTTATTTGCCGATAAAGCTGAATTATATCCTGCTAATTGATATTAAGATGTTCATTGGGCAACCAATGGCATTAATGATATAATTTAATATTAATACTGTTACTTGATTATGTACGCGAGGATTCAGTGAGTGATGCGATGGTCGGATTGTCGGATTAGGATCATTCATTCACCAACTAAAGTACAGGTGTGTGTTCAACTAATAAATAAACGTAGATGTTATTAATATTATCTAATCTGCATGGGTTGATGATAAATGCCCAGAGTGTTTCCCTTGAGTAGTGCTAATATTAGACTTATTCCTTTTATTACCTTCTACACATAAGGAGATATGGCTGAATGGGTAATAATAATAACTTTTACTGCATCTTGTGCAGTATGTACTTAAGTTTATGTAACTACTACTGTTAGCAGAGATAAATGACTGTTTTATATGTATACTTACATAATCATATGGAATTTATGACAGTGCAGAGAAATGTGTATGCGTAGTGCAATAAAAGGACAAATGCATAAAGATTGGTGTACAGAGCTTTGAGTGTAGGTTTCACGGGAACTGGGAATGTGGTCGCTGACCTACGGCTACTTATTTAATGTAAAGTGTCACTTGAGTGACCCCTGTCATTGGTAAATAAGTATTAAGTAACCGGATCTGGTTTTGTTTTGTTGGCGTCTGGGATTTGTTGGCCAGGTCGCTGACAATGAGGGAATTGAATGACTGATCTATGTATGCAGAAAGGTTTTACAGAGTTGAGCAATCAGAGTTACAACTGAGAACTACAACTGCAGCGTAGGATGTCGATCTGAGTAAGTGTTCGTGAAATGATGACAGGTTTGGCTTTCACCATTTTAGGGAAACCAGCCTTATTTGCTCGAGTTTAATACGAAAAGCGATTTAAGTTTCTTGTCAAGTTGCATTTTATGATTGCGCAAATGAAGGGGTTTCCTTTGTTGAGGTCAACCTGGCTAACAGATTTCTATTGTGCTTGAAACTCGAAACTTGGAATGAGCAGACATATTACTTAGCCATTAGTAGAACTCATAAGAACTGTATTTAGCTATGCAAATTATTTTAGTTAGTGCATGGCATTGCATGTGCTGGCTGAGAGAGATGATCAGCCTTGCCGTCTCCATACTACACCTTCATCATCAACTTATCAAAGCATTTCCAAATTCAGAAGCAATTGCTCATCAGGAAGCTAACAATGAAAATACTAATATCTTTATTTGTGTCGACGATCGTTCCTCGGAAAATACTTTTTGTGAAGGATGGCATGGTGGAGGATCTGATTGAGTGGTGGAGAATAGAAGGTGATGCCATGCTGTAATAATACATAATAATGATGATGAATGTTATGGCACGTCGAAAATAATTTATTTGCTGTATTTTAACAGAGATTCACTGACGAATTGACAGGGGTACCGACCAGGTGGACCGATACATAGATGCATGGATGAATAGTCATAAAATAAATAATACTACTTGCATACTAAACATCTTGCTACAATCGAGTCCTTAGTGTACACAGCAAGGGTATGTATACATAACATATCGAGTGATCATAATAGATAAGCCGAATTCTAGCTAATAAAGGATGAGCAGTGTCTCCGCATCTCAGTGACGATATCATGAATGATGGATGGATGGGATTGAGTGATGTAATGGCAATTCGACAGCATACATGTCTTCACTTTTGTCAGTTCCATTCTTTTCACTAACTACTAATCTTGGTGTAGTAGTAAGTGTCTGAGAGGAAGGCCTTGTTCAATTAGTCGCCATCCCCCAGCTCGACAGTAAAAAACAAATCAAGGAAGACCAAGACTATTAAGATTCTTTGCAACAATACAAATATCACTACCTCTACGACTCAATTGTAGAATAAAGCTTGAAAATATTCACGATAAATGCAGTAAACGGATATCTAGATAAATTACCAAGACACGTAATTACAGCAACATGTCTAGTAGCAACGCATCATAGCATATGTATCCACGCAAATGTTATTTATCGGTAGCTTGGCCTACCAGCACTTAGTGCTAATAGATAGCTGTATAAATAAAATATTTACTGTATTGAATTATTAGTATATGTACAATGTCCTAAGTAGGAATATATTATTATTATTTCCATTTATTTATATTAGCGAAACGCATTAGAACAGTAAGCATCATTTGAGTTTCTCTATTCAAGACTCTTATAGTATGTGCATAGAGGTAGTTGAATATTTTGAGCATTATGACTGCATCATAACATGAAATCGTGATGTGAAGATTTCGGTCGGGTAACAATCAGTCTTTCCAAGGCTGGTTAGATCAAATCATGACTCAGACCCATAGCTCGCATTCAGCTCCAAACAAACATCTTTTTGCTTGGCATTTGCTATTTGCTCATTCTCAGCTCAGATGATGTTATGTCAAATAAAATCAAGTCTACCGTGTACGAGCGTATGTGAAGATGGGCCATTCATTCCATTAGGAATAAAGGTCTTCATCCATCCATCCATCCGAACAGAGTCCAATGAAACAACACAAACAATGCAGAATGCACATAATGACATACCAATACCATCGTGTCAAGGTGTACGATACTTTAATTTTAAGCATCTATTAACATTAGCCTCTTATCCTTAGCTCTGCACACACAGATAGCTTAATCTGTACAAATACTGGCAGTCAGACAAACATAGAGTGAGAATGGGACTTGCCATCTCTCTCCTATACACATTAGCCAAATATGCCGCTCTTCAGCACTGTAATAAGATGTTCAATGTGAACATCGCAACAAAGAGTTTACTTTACATCTTCATTCTCACTTTTAGTCAACTCACAATCAAACATAATATGTAATCTTTTGTAATGTAATATCTAATTGTGTCTAGGTGCCTCTTGGATTTACGTTACATGCATAAAAAACACATCCTATTCCACAGGCGGATTTGTACAATAGAATTCTGTTAAAGCACTATCTGCAGATTCAATGAGTGCTCTAATGAGTGCATCATTATAGATGTACGGACGAAGTACATACAACAACGCTTTATAAGTATGGAGTGCTATTTAGAGTGAAACTGATTAAGAGACAGAACCGCTTGTTTGAATAGTACATAAAAGTGCAATTTGCAATTTGCCGTGTAATTTCATTAGGGTTAGGGTTATCTGTGAGACGAAAGGACTCTCTCTCTCTCTCCCTTCGACTGAATAAGCACAAGTATTTATTGTAAATTAGTGTCGAGCTGGCAACTTAGACTCTGCTCTCTTCTATAAATGTAGAAATCCTATTTTGATGCACCGCACAGTTATCTTCTAGTTGAGGTAACACAATATTATGCAAAGTTTCGAGGATACATTACAGAAAATGCTAGACATCTACGGTACCCAATACTGTAGTACCATAATAAACTTTAAATCTTAATGTTTCTCTTCATCATAAACAGAAAACTCAAGTGCAAAAAACTTTTGCTAATGTATAAACAAGGAATAGTCCCAGACTCTGAGCAAACTTCAGTTAAATTTCCATTCGTGCTTGTACATGGAATGAAATCCTATACGCTATATACCTACTACCTACACACTATCATCGCATAAAATACGACTTTGTGGTGTGAAAGAGGCTACAATTCCACCCAAATAACGTCACACCCATGATTACCAACACATCTTGGAAGAAAGCAAGAGACACTTACAATACAAGAAAAGCCCAAATGACGAAACATCTTTTGCAGACATAGACATTATAGGCACCTCTTCCCTGTCTGCTCTTTCTTACTACGTATAGCATTAGGCAAATAATTTACATTTTACACATTTGCTCATATTGCTAGACTTAAGTTCATCCTTTACCTTAAAAAACTAAAAGTATAATAATATTGAACTTGTATGTCTTTAGTGGGATGTGCAAATTGGAATCCCAAGCCATTACAGCATGCATTACTTCAAATAACCAGACAATTTACTAACATTAAGGGGGGACTTCAGAGAACCTAAGACATTGGTTTTCCTACTTCAGTTCCGTATATAGAACTCGAACGGTTTTGGGTCAATCAGGTTATATGCTCATGAAAAATGAATATTAGGTATCCGTGTAGGCTGGAAGGCTGCATATTGTTAGAATTTCGACCGACAAATAGGCGAAAAATATTTGGAAAACGTGGGCGCCAACACTTCGACATTCAATTGTTCAATTATAAAACACAATTTTACACAAGTTGGAGCTTTCTGGCCTAGGTAAACCTATTAAATAGCTCTGACCAATCATTTTGGACAGCCCGTTTTACAATTGTGTTGGAGAAACTAAAAAAAATTAATTTGAATTCTAAATACACGTAGTACAACGAAAGATTGACACAACGCAAAAGTCATGTGTGTTAAATGGGCTTACCGGAACAGACAGAAAAAAAAAGATGTGTTTGTTTACTACATTTACTTTCGTTGCAATTCCTGTAGAATTGTCGTAGTTCGTTTATAGTACTGATAGATGCCACTGGTTACTACTCTCCGTCCTTAAACAAATACTATTAACAAAGTCTACATCGCCGATTTATACTACACACAAATAGCTTAAATTCGCTCTTTGACTGCGAGTTGTTTGTAAATGAATGCCCACGTCAGTCTGTCTCACTTTCAAGTTCACTGATGTTACTAAAATAAAATCCATTGGCCACCAACATATTAACTTTTATACGGAATGGACTACCTACAAATGTACCGAGCAGTAAAATGTCAAAAATGACTTCCTTTCTGTTTAACAATTGAGAACTTGCAAATGCTATACTAACAAATGCAAATAACGCGTACAATAACTGTTTATTTCACGATTATGATTTAAAAAAATGGCAAAGCTGAACATCTTTAAAGAAAAAAGGCAAAGCCTTATTACGTAGTTTATATATATTCACATTTTGCAACCATTTCATTGCATGCTATTTAAATTGCAATGTTGCGGTTGTACCAAAATTCATGAAAATCGAGTGTCTTATAGAATTTATGCTAGTCCAGACGACAAAAACCGTCGCAGAGACTTTGTTTAACTACTCGTTCCTATTTGGATTGCATATAAATATTCAATATGCATTTTTCTAATGCTTGCAGTTTAAGTCTGTTATTTTACCAAATAAAATGCAGTAAATGGTTGTTTACATCGCTAAGTATAAGTCTGCAGTTCTAATTTCATTACAATATTCTTCGTCCCGATTCCATGGGAAATCCTCCTAATTGTAATTTCTACCCACAACTAATTCCTCCAAGATACAATTTATGTCGATGTAATTCTTCCAGGTTGTACATCCCTTGTAAACGATCTTGTTGGACCACATTTAATCAAGATATTGGACTCCTTTGAATTTAATCATTTTTCAGATTTTTGATGGTAAGGGGGAATCTTCCCCATGCAAGCACCGTATAACCTAAACCTCAAGTTCTGATCAATTGCATATTTATTTTGGAAAAATGCAGAGATTTATATACAGATCGATTTCAAATATTTTTACATATTTAAACTATGTTTACATAGCGAAAATGCGCAATGAGTAAATATCTGCGAAACCAAAATTCAAAATTTTCAAAAAAGAAGTCCTGCCACTATTAATATTTTCAAATATCTATCCACAAACAATTTATATTGCAATAATAAGCATCGACTGTTGCTAAGAATATAGAATATATCTGGCCATTGCTGAATTGCGTTTTATCAAAATAATGCACTCCTCTGAATTTCATCATTTTTCAGGTTTTTGATGGTAGTCTTTCTTGAAAACACCTTATAACCTAAACGTTTTGTAAAACGATCAATTTCTGATCAATTGCACAGGTATTTCGGAAAAATGCAGACATATACAGATTGATTTCAAATATTATTACCCATTCAAACTATGTTTGCAAAGGTAAAGTAGGCAATGACTAAAATAAACAAATATGACAAACAGGAATTTCTACAGAAATAAGTTAAAAGCTAATAATTCAATGTTTGACAAAACTGTTTGTTTCTGATCTATGTTAACCAATCTTTCTGTCGAAAGGCAAAAGACAACGCATTTCGAAATCGTCAACCTACTGAAGCCATATGTAAAAGTAGAAAACTTGTGGAAGAATTAAAACCATCGAAATAAAATGCAAAGCATCACCATAATTTCATTAAATCCCTCAGAAAGTCAAGAAAACGTCGAAATCCGGGGGTAGTTGTAGCTTGGAACGAATCGTTCCAAGCTACTACTACCCCCGGATTTCAAAATTTTGAATTAAACAAGCTTTCAGAAAATGGGCTCAAAGATGGGCATCGGCCATGAAAACTAATGACCAACATTGTACATTGAGAATCGAAGGCACAGAAGGAAATAGAGACACCCATCTCAAAGCCTGTCCTTAGCTACATCAGTGAAGCGGTTTTAGTCCAGATCAAATACAGTAAAGTGCACCAAAATATCAGCGAAATAAAAATTCTTGATTTTCAGAAAATGAGTCCTGCCACTATTAATATTTTCAAATTTCTATCCACAAACCATTTATATTACAATAAAAAGCATCAATTGGCGCTAAGAATATATCTGGTCATTGTTGAATCAGTTTTTATCAAGATATTGGACTCCTCTGAATTTCATAATTTTTCAGGTTTTTGATGGTAAGGGTCTTCCCTATACAAACCCTTTATAACCTAAATGTTTTGTAAAACGGTCAGTTTCTGATCAATTGCACACGTATTTCGGAAAAATTCAGACAGATTGATTTCAAATATTATTACTTATTTAAACCATGTTTACATAGCGAAAAATGCGCAATGAGTAATTAAATATCTGTGAAACCAAAATTCATGATTTTCAAAAAAGAAGTACTACACCACTATCAATATTTTCGAACTATCCACAAACAATTTATATTGCAATAATAAACATCGACTGCTGCTAAGAATATATCTGGCCATTGCTGAATCGCGTTTTATCAAAATAATGGACTCCTCCGAATTTCATCATTTTTCAGGTTTTTGATGATAAGGGGGAATATCCATATGCAAACACCTATAACCTCAATGTTTTGTAAAACGGTCAATTTCTAATCCATTGCACATGTATTTTTGAAAAATATAAGTATAGCAGTTAATGATTTCAGAAATTATTACCCATTTAAACCATGTGTACATAGTACAATTCGGCAATTTAATTCAATTTAAATCAAGTTTATTTGTAATCAGTAAAGATAAAGAAATAACTGCGAAAAAAATTGATGGTTTTCAAAAAAGGTGTCCTGCCACTTTAAATATTTTCCTACTTCTATCTACAGACAATTTATACTACAATAATAAACATCATTTTGGAATAACGTTTTACAATGCTAAAAAATTTATATGTAAAAGACCATCTTACGCAGTTAAGCACGTGTACTGAAGATCCTCAAAAATTCATTTGTATGTTTACACAGAAGCAGCTTTTCTTTTTCTTACTGTTAGCGATGTTACACTTTGCGTTTCAATATTTACACATGCACAATCATGTCACCTATGTCAATGTCTATTCTAAATCATCGTCTAGTAATAATGTCTATGTAGCTTATGGAACATTCCATGGCCATTAAATGAGTTACAATTGCAAATTCCAATTCCATTATTCTACATAAATACTACATATAAACACAAGCGAAGGAATGCGTCGGCGAGAAGCAGGTTTACAGTTTGCAAATTTGAGAGGGGTGGCGAGAATTCTGTGGATTTATTAAAGGAGCAAATGCGACATAAATAACTCTATTATGTGTGCATGTACCTGCATTCATTGAAAAATAATAAAGCTATAAATCGGGGTTGAAGTTGATTTGTTGACTGGCTAAATAAGTTGAATGACATGCTCTGTTTGGGACACAATACTTGCCTCTAATGAAACTTAACATCTTTTGACATAGGCAGATGTCTTGCGATGCTTTTTTGGTCTCCTTTTCTGTACTGATGTCCTACTCATTTTCATTCGAACTGTTACCTAATTTAGTGTATCTCCTATGAATTAGGTAATACAAGATCCGATTTAAAAATACAGTCACATTTATTCACTACCGTTAATCGTTCATTCAAAGAAAACGATTTAATTTTT
Organism: Tomocerus minor; assembly: GCA_009936455.2. Taxonomy (NCBI): domain Eukaryota; kingdom Metazoa; phylum Arthropoda; class Collembola; order Entomobryomorpha; family Tomoceridae; genus Tomocerus; species Tomocerus minor. The sequence goes on from JAAAYG020043878.1 coordinate 11,128, forward strand.
TACCCATGAAATAACTCTTCCATATGTAATAAACCTAATATGCTTTTTAATTGCTCAAAGGCTGTCATCTGATTTATATACATCACTCTGATCATCACTTCTTACATCCAATGGTCACGAAAAAATCCCCGATTTTTTCGTGACAATTTACCGTGACAAATATATAATCTTGCTGGGTATAGTTTTACATACACAAGTTTGTATCGAATGACAGATATTATGTCCAAATTGCAACACAATTCATTATAATGATCCCCAGCAGCTAATCCTGCCATGATATGAAGTCGATTCGACCCAGTTGGTCGGCTGGCTTGAAGGAGGCAATATTCAGTGATGATAAGATGTGTGTAGCAAATAAGTCAATCTAAATATAAATAAGTCTGACTGAAGTCTGAATACAAAATATAGGAAAATTTTAATATAGTGAATTTGTTCTAAATAATAATATTATGTAGCCCTTGCATATATGAGATAAACAAGTGAGAAAAGCGGCGGAGTACACTGCTAACCGTGGTCGTATTGAGGGGGGACATACCGGGAAAATATCCCCCCCCCCCGCAAAATTTTCCACACTCCGCGCGAAATGAGATATATTTAATGAATTTTAGGGCTAAAACCGCAAAATTTTTCGCACGAATTGGAGCGATCAAAATTATTGTAATAAAATGGTTTGGCTTTGCCCCCGCCCCCCCCCGAAACTGAGTTCTAAATACGGTCTTGCTGCTAACTATAGCTACCTCCTACAGAGATGATATATTAAAATAGGCACCCTAGAAGATAGGAGCAGATATATTATGCATTTTATAATACATGAGTTAATCTATCCCAAGTCATGAATGAACTAAACTTTACATGGTGCATTTCCAAGTAAAAGCAAAATTAAAAGTCTGGATGTCATGGCCATGGCCTTCCCTTAATTTATTCACTTGCAGCCGACTAGCGACTGTCTATAAGTTCTTTCTTATCTCCCTGACAGTAGTCGTCTAACATAGCTATCGATTCAAAAAATCTATTAAAATGACAGGAATGCAAAAAGCCCAACTCATTTCAACTAAGAACTCATATGTAAACAGAGCACACAAACATCGCAATTTTAGCCATTTGGAGCATCCTCAGAAACTAGGAAGATGAAACAGAGAGACAGATAGGATATCACAGGAATGGTTTTTTTAATTAGTCTCTTCCCCTCTTTGCATTGGCGAAAACTTATTAAACCAGCTGTGCTAGTATTATCACAATCATACATCTGGCTACATGATCATCCTCACTCCTTTCATTAGCTTAACTTAATTTTGCATGAACTTATCATTTTAGATTGGTTTTAGCTTTCAACTTTCTCCACATTTTGGGCGAGCCTCCAAACCCCACAACC
>JAAAYG020043889.1:0-12497 GCA_009936455.2 Tomocerus minor
TGATATTTTAATGGCATAGGATTTTAGCGAATTGATACGGGGAGATCGTCCAGATAAACGATGCATTCGAGAAAGTTGCGACGGTTGTGGAGGTTCACTTTTGATAATTTGACCAGCGTTTTGTCGAAATGTTAATTGTCGTTTAGGGGCAGTACAATTTGACAGATCTGAGAGTCCAGTAGATCCACGGACCTCTATTCCAATCGGTGTTGCCTGCCTGTAACGCGATAATGATGTATCAAATTCAGTTGACAATATTATGTCAAAATAATAAAATGCAATGAAGAATATATCAAATTGTAGTATAAATTATAGTACATATTTTGATACGTTTGATCTCGATTAGTTGCTGTTTTACCCATAATTTCCTTTGTTGACAATATTTTGAAAAAGAGAACGAGCGACGTGAGTAGTATCATGATTTGAGTAAGATAGCTGCGGAGATGCGCTATTGATATTTTGACTAGCACTGTGTCGGAATGTGAATTTGCACTTCGTAGCCGTAGAATTTGACAGATCTGAGAGTCCAGTAGATCCACGGACCTCTATTCCAATCGGGGTTGCCTGTCTGTAATGCAAAAATGATGTATCAAATTAAGTTGACAATATTATGTCAAAATAATAAAATGCAATGAATAATATATCAAATTGTAGTATTTATTATAGTACATATATTGATACGTTTGATTTCGATTAGTTGCTGTTTTACCCATAATTTTCTTTATCCGTAATGTGTTTCAACGCGGGACGAGCCACTGGGGTGGTCTTTACTTGATTTGAGTACGACAGCTGCGGAGATGCGGTATTGATATTTTGACTAGCACTGTGTCGGAATGTGAATTTGCACTTCGTAGCCGTAGAATTTGACAGATCTGAGAGTCCAGTAGATCCACGGACCTCTATTCCAATCGGGGTTGCCTGTCTGTAATGCAAAAATGATGTATCAAATTAAGTTGACAATATTATGTCAAAATAATAAAATGCAATGTAGAAAATGCAATTGTAGCATAAATTATAGTATATATTTTGATACGTTTGATTTTGATCAGTTGCTGTTTTACCCATAATTTTCTTTATCCGTAATGTGTTTCAACGCGGGACGAGCCACTGGGGTGGTGTTTACTTGATTTGAGTTCGACAGCTGCGGAGATGCGGTATTGATATTTTGACTAGCACTGTGTCGAAATATGAATTTGCGCTTCGTAGCCGTAGAGTTCGACAGATCTGAGAGTCCTGTAGATCCACGGACCTCTATTCCAATTGGGGTTCCTTGCCTGGAATGCGATAATGATGTATAAAATTCAGTACACAAAATTAGGGCAAAATAATGTATGCAATGAAGCAAATCCACTTGTAATAATACATTAGACTACATACCTTTGAGGAGAATTCGAAACAAAAAGACTATCTCTAGCTGGTTGACAATTTGTATTGAACGGCAGTGCATCCCGTTTCAGCCTCGTCCGTGAAAACTGATCAATTTTAAAATGATCTTGACAAATGCTGCTATGATAATACAGTTTGCGGTTTTCTAACTTCAATATTTGTAACCACTTTTGTCTTCGGGACTCTTCCTTTGGAAATTTAAAAAAATAATGTTTGGGCGATTGCCTAATATTTTCGCAATTTGGAACTAAACATTTATTGTTCCACATCTTAATAATTGTAATCTTGTTCTTCGCTGTGCTATTATTTTCGATTAATTTAATTAATTAATCAATTTAACACTATTGGGCAGATGACGAAAGGTTCTCAGTGGTTCTCAGCTACTCTCACAACTCTTAACCACAGGGCAAGCAATGCAATGCCAACCCATCCAGGCTCCTCCGAATTAGTTTGCCGCAATAAATTACGAATAGATTACGAAAGAATACTATTGGGACAATGACGAAAGGTTCTCATTGGCTCTCCCAACTCTTAACCACAGGGTAAATGGAAATCAGACCTTCTTAACACCAGCGAAGCGCAGTGTTTAGTTATTCTATGACTAATACCTACAAATGAATTAATTCTGGATATTAGAATTACAAATATAATTATGTAGCAAACTATTTTAGCACGCGGTGATAGGCTATTTCCTTTGTTAGTCACTAACAAGCAGTAAAGAACACGTCAAAGTAAAACATATGGTCTAAGGGATTGTAAAATGGGAAGTATTTGTTAGAACAATTTTTGTCTTCATAAACTTGTTTCGAGCAGACTGTAATATGTTTTCCTTCAATAAAAATTTCATTCTGATGGTGAATGTATCCCCATTTTATAAAAGGGATGTGTGGAGCAGAATCTCGATTCGCCACGACTCTGGCTACAGGAAATGTCTGATGGTCAAAATAATCTGCAAACGTTTTATCTCCCGTTCTGGGTTGGCCATACGAAAATAAAGAATATTTGAGATTTTTGAATTCTTTAAATTCATTTTGAGTTAAGAATTTGTACAGAGTGATTGCACCCATTGCTCCTCCGAGACTATGACCATTTAATACCACACTGTTGATATCGTTGTTTTTTTGCAGTAGTTTTTTAATTGTCTGAACGATTTGGTCATACAACGAATTTGTAAGCAGGAGAAATCCCGTGGAAACTTTGACATTTCCATCTATGGAAACTAGTTTTACTAGTAAGTTCTCGAGGTAATTCATTAAGTAGAAGCTCCCTCGAAATGACACAATTATTTCTTTATTTGGTTTGTCAATATTGACCAACGCTTGAGTTTGATGAGTCGAATTAATCAGAAGAGCACTGAACTCCACGCTTTTTCTAGTTCTTTTGCAATATTTACAGGACCATGAACTTAAGCCTGGATTGGTACAATAAGATGCCGCAGAGAAGTAGACGTAGTATTTAATCTCCTGAAGCGTAGGTACTTTTAATGTTCCATTCACTTTTTCTTCGACAGGTTTGTTGTCAATTATAGTGACATCTGTCTTGCAAGCCCAACAATCCGGGAAAACAATAACAATTAAAAATATCATGCAGACAAGGTTCATCTTGGAAACAGATTTTAGCCTCGAATTAAAATACAATATTTACGTTCTAAAGGTTTTCTAAGAATTCCTCACTTAGTTTCGGTACCCACTAAAAGAAATCTATTTTTGGCCACTGAACTCAACTGAACTATTTTTTTAATAAGTGCCGATACAAAAAATATTGGGCATGCTTTTGTAGCTTGAATTGGATCCAATTAATGTATCCCTTTCCTCATAAACCGTCAGCAAAAATGCCTATCATAAATGATTTATCTGAGAAATCTGCATGCATATTATTATTAGGATTAGCATACTTCCTAAATTAAATATTCAGAGTAACAGCTATTACTATGGGTAGGATTTAAAGGCCTTGGATTTGGATTGAACCCGTCATGGAATGGGGGAATTACAAGAGCATATTGATTCGTCATGGGACTGATTATCACTGACAGGCTGTAGGTATATGGGAAATATTATTGTGAAGGTTTGTTTAGTTTGGAATTATTTGGGAAAGGTTTGATTCCTCAGTGGTTGATGAGTTGATGCTGTGTGTAAAAGATAGAAGCGAAGAAGGTGGGAACTAGTGGGAAGTAGACATGCGATAATCAGTTCCATGACGAATCAATACGCTCTTGTAATTCCTCTATTCCATGACGGATTCAATCAAAACCCAAGGGCTTTAAAATTAAGTCTATTACTATTTACTATTTATAAAATGGTACGAGTGAGGTATAGCAATCTAACTTTCTGAGTGTCATGTAAAGAGGTCAACAGAATCCCCGAATCAGGGCATGAAAAGGTCATTTTTTTGACTTGTTGCCGTATTGCCTTTTTGCCTATCAAAATTAGCAAAAAGGCGCCTTTTTGACTTTTTGTCCTTTTGCTTTAAAATTGGACAAGCGAAAACCCAGTAATATGCACTTTTCCAGTAAATTATGTACCAGTTACATTCCAAATTGAATGAAAAATGTTCGGACATGCAGTGGAATTAAAAATTAGCAATATTGCAATTGCCTGAAATAATTGGATCTTTACTTCCTTGAACATTAAAGATGGCGGTAGCCTTTTGAAAAAGTCAAAAGGGCGCCGTTTTGCCTTTTTCATGCCCTGCTCCAAATTCACAAAGGGTATGCGTAGCACGTTGAGCAATCTGGGTTCTCGTTTTCTCATCGCTATTTCCGACTACATTCATTTGAATGGATTTGTGTGTACGTGGCTAAGGCAACTATTCGATTTTTGATATTTGAATCTTTGATACCTCCTCAGGCGGTTAGAGTCGGTTAATGAGCTTCACAAAATTCGAAAACTAATTTAAAAAAAAAAACATTGACGCTCTCACGGGCGCGACCGTGTTTTCCATGTATTTCAAATGGGACGCTAAAGGGAGGATGTATATTTACATTGCTGACAGTGCGTACTATGCATAGATTGGCAAAATACATAGTCAAGTATTTTGAAAATACTTTGTTCAAAATATAAAAGTTTCAACCTTGAAATTCAAAATACATCCGTTTTTCCCTTAAAATACAAATACTGTATTTAAAATAAAATTTTTGGTGTCCAACGTAAAATACATGTAGGTATTATAAAATATTTTAACCTTTCCTTGAAAAATGAATATCCTAATGACAATTTACACAAATTAACTTCCTACTTTCTAACTTTTAATTTTAGATAATTTATTTTAATCAACGCAAAGAGCATTTAATTGTTCGATGGTAAAAAATTTTCAGATATTGTACTTAGTTATTTATTTGTTAGACTTTGACATCGCTGCATAAGAAAATTAGTGTCTATATGCGATGTTATTGGATTATTACATGAAGCGGTAATGACATAGTGTAATAAGGTCTTCTGGCCCTATAGTGGGCTAACAGCTTCTTTTAGACACTTAGTACTTATGTGTTGAAATTATGAATGAATAAACCCTTGTAGACGGAATAGAAAAGAAACGGCGGTGGACCTATTTCCTGCGACTTGGGTTGGCTCCTACTTTAAATAAGTTAAAAGAAAAATATAGCATAGGTATTGTTGGTGACATAAAAATTTTACATCACCAGAACGGGAATGGATTGACGGAGCAATCCTATTTTGCAATGGAATTGTCGCATATACCCCTAGAACATATCCTGAAAGTTTGAGATCAGCATCTTAATCCGTTTTTGAGTTATCGTGTAACCGGACGTACGTACGTGCGTACGGATGGACGTACGGACAGACAGACTAAAGGAAGCTATAAAGAAACTAGGCCGTTTCTTAATAAGTGTATTGGTTCAAAAGTTATTGTGTCTACGACAAGTAGTGTCCTCGGTGGTCTTCTATAACCCCGTAGTCGCAGTGATCCCATTTGTGAACTCGGTGTTCATATTTATGGCCATATTGAGGGGGAGGCATGGAAGGAAAATGGCTCCGCCGAAATGTCGAGAAAAAGAATAGACAAAATAGCAAAATTTTCCGCGCTTCGATCGAAATGAGATGTATTTCATCAATTTGGGGGCTAAAACAGCAAAAGTTTACGCGCAAAGCGGGAATTGGATTATTCAAAAATATTTTAATAAAATGTGTGTGGTATTGCCTCCCCCGAAACTGAGTTCTAAATACGGCCTGTTCCTATGGACCTCTAGCTGACGCACAGAAAGTTGAGTTGTTATTTGTCAATGTGTTCTAATGTAATCGTCTGAAAGGACAGGACTGCCAAGACAATGCACAGAACCACCAATTATAAAATATGTAATGAAAAATGACAGTCACAGCCACAACGGACGACCCGTGAGAATTGAAATTGATCCAAAATGTAAGATGCTGAAGGCCAGCATGCTCATTATTCAAACAGAGATTTATCTTGTTTCCAATACAATCGGATATGTAAATGTTCAGGATGTTAACATGGATGTTAACAAAGGTTCACAAAGGCCATCTATAAACAGCTCAAAATGTGGTAGCCAGTCGCCAACCTATTACACACAATGAATTAGCACATCAGTCTCACGATTAATGCATGAAAACTAACTAATCCAGTAGCATTATTTGTCCAAGTGTACCTAAGTACTACTAATATTCATCCAAGTCTACTTATTTTCGTAGCTTTTGTCAAAACATTTTGTTTCTTACTTTCTTCATTTGAGTGATTTATTCAAAACCGCCTAAAACATATAATTTCTCCCAAAAAATGTGACATATAATATATTGTGGATGGAGTACTTATTTTACCTGTCTTTCTTAAATATTTATTAAATATTCATTGAGATTTTGCTAAAAAGAGGATTGCCGAAGCAGACATAAACGCCTTTTAATGGCCCTTTAAATGATCATCCATTATATAATATGGTATGTATATGTATTTTGTGTAATGGCCAGTCTCAGTCTCCGACGCTCGTGTATCAGAAATTAATGATTTCGGTGACTGATTTGGTTTAACAAATATTATGTAAAGATTTCTTTAGTCATCCGATAACCAAAATTCTGTATTCCGAAATGCAGTCCAATCCAAAATACTAATTGACGAAGGGATTTCATACTTCAATAGGTATGGTATAAGATTCGTATTCAGACGCTGAATCAACCTTTGTATGTACTTAGTAAAAATCGTTTAAAGTAAATGATGAAAGGTGAATTCAGAATCCTATTCCACAATTCTTATCCCAATCTGTGTCCTATAATATAAAGTCGGCCAGATAAAATATAGATCTACGAAAATCCGCAGGTCACTTGAATGGATCTTGTGGGATTTTTGAGTTATGTCCCCTAAAACTTTACATAAAATTTTCCTCAGATCCGCGTTATTCATTGTTAGCATGAAAGTATTTTCAGTTTTTTCAACAGCAATTCATTAAATATTTTAATTTATCTTTATACAAGATTTTTTACAAATATTTCACAATAAAATTAAACTCCAAAAAGTAGTATAAATCAATTTTGGTAATGACTTAATTTTAAAGCATTTGATTCGTCATGGAACTGAATATCGCTACAAGGCTGAAAGCACATGGGAAATATTATTGCGTAGGCTCATTTTATTTGGAATTGGTCAGGAAAGGTTTAATCCCTCATGGGTTGATGATGTGTGTAAAAGATAGAATGTGGGAAGTACTTATATGTACATGCAGAGTACCTAGGCCTGCTTGTGTGAAAGTACCGTATGCTATTAAGATGCATGTAGGGAAGTAAATATTACTGTTTAAATACTTTTTATAATATACAATATTTTGTGTTATGGATATGTCATTATTGACATTCTGATATTCCAAAAACTAATACCATATATATAACCAGTAATGACAATTGTTTTGTTTGTGTTTTCTTTATTGAAATTCAAAACTGAATATTCCTACCTATATAATATATATATTATTACACATTCTTTTAGAGATGTGAGTTTTATATAATTAACTGCCGAAAAACTATAATATACAGCATTGTTTACTAGGTACGTGAAGTCATAATATTTCAATATATTATTTAGGGATATTCAGTTTTTAATTTCAATAAAAAAAACACAGAAACGAAATAATTCTATTCCTTTAGAATTGTCATTACTAATTATATATATTGGTATTAGTTTTAGGAATCAGATGTCATAATAGCATCCATAATACAAAATATCATATATTATAAAAAGTATTTAACCAGTAGTATTTACTTCCCTACATGCATACGGTACTTTTACACAAGCAGGCCTAGGGTACTCTGTATGTACATATATGTACTTCCCACATTCTATCTTTTACACACAGCATCAACCCATGAGGGATTAAACCTTTCCCGACCAATTCCAAATAAAATAAGCCTACGCAATAATATTTCCCATGTGCTTTCAGCCTGTCAGTGGGATTCAGTTTCAAGACTAATCAATGCGCTCTTGTAATTCACCCATTCCATGACGGATTCCATCAAAAACCAAGGCCTTTAAACCCTACCCTTTTGGTAATTGCGGATAGTTTTTCTCTATTTATCATTGAATCCGTTGTCCAAATATTGAGGTTTCTTGAACAGTTGTTTTTTCTGGCGACGGTTCGGTATAGACTATAGGCATCACCTTCTATATAGTAAAATGCATTCCTTTCACGGATATTACAATTTTTGATGGATTCTTCATAATTTTTATTTTAGCACATGTTATATAATCACATTTATCAGGTACATGTCTTAGCAAGGAATTCTGATCCTCACCTATTTAATTAAAACAATCGACAATAGTAAATGTTACTTTTAATTAATAGATTTGTTATTAGGGGTAGTCAAATGGTAATCTCATCAGATTAGATTAATTTTTTAATCACGTATTTTTATGCTTGCGCAAGCGCGAGTGATTAATTGGTCGATTATAATCGTAAAAATCTTCACCGTCTCGAAGGACGATTAAGTTTGTAATCTAATCAGATTATCGACTTTTCGCGGTTCCATACATTGTAGTCTTGGCAACAAAATCGGAAATCTTGACAGATCATGATCTTTTTAAATCGGACCCCTCAAACGAAGAAGGATTTAATCGATTATATTTTGTATCTAAAAATTAATATAATCTGATGAGATTACCATTTTGACTACCCCTATTATAGTCTCACATCCTATTCTATTAGAGAGATAAAAAGGCGTTTTTAAACGTATAAATTATTTCTTTCAGTTACATAAACTATGGCTTCATATTAAAATTTAAAAAGATTTCATCATATTAATGATTATGAAAATCATTTCATTTTTGTCTACAAAATTCTCACAGTTACTGTTCATAACTCTCAAATTATTTGTCACAATTCTAGTTCGACTACTATTGATAAAAGTTATTAATTTTTACTTCGCCAGTTTTCCAAAGTATTCCAGTGGATTTATTTGTTCAAAGTGTTAGGTGTAGATTTAGAGTTTATTTTGTGGGTGACATTGTTCAATCAGGAGCTCTTCCGGGTCACACAAAAAACACAAATTAAAATTTAATCATATAAAAAAGTTGGATTTTCTAGGAACGCTCATTTATGTGAAATTAACCGACTAAATCAAGAGCTTCACCTGCAGAGTGCAGACATGCTATTCTTGATCATCAAATATGCAATGTTGCTGATCGGCTCACATTACTTTTACTCATTAATGACTAATAATGACTCATTTACATACACAAAACGACGTAGGTAATGGTGGGGAGTAGAGTTCACAGAACTGTGTATCATGTATGTCAATAGGTTCTACATCAATAATAATTACAGGAAATTAATTAATTATATGGAAACTATCATTATTCCATCAATATCATCCTCGATAATGTAATTCATTAAGCACTGCATCCAGTAGGTGTGGGATAATAAGTGTTGATAAATGAGGAATAGACAAAAGAGGCATCATGTACTTCTCTAATTCGCGCTTGATATTGCCAAGGAATTCACGAAATTCATAGGTTATTAGTTTTTGGAATTTAAGGATTAAATTAAGTCATAAATATACGCAGAGGTTTTACCTATCAACCAATCATAACTCTCAATCTATTAATTGTGATGATGTACACTCAATGAAATCTGTGAATCCATCCATATATATTTAGGCCATCTCTGTAAACGTTGTTGGTTGAAAAAAATTTAGGCCAAATGCTAACAAAGTTGTAATTCACAGGGATGAAACGGTATAAAAACTCAATCGAGAATTTAAAAAAAGCATCAGTCATTCAGCATCTACTCCACTGACTCTTCAAGGACCAAAGTCATCAATTTTCAGTTGCTCCACATTTCCGTAACTCCATAAAAAATTCATAAAGATTGAATACTATTTTATTTAGCATGGAATTACATGTATCGGAGGTCAATAATTTTGTCGTTTCTGCAGGTTATATCAAGTTGAAATGACTTCCAAGATTGTTACTGTTGTGGCACTGATTTGTCTCCAGTTGGTGATGCTGTACACACACGAAAGCCAGGCTGAGTGCTGTTATAGATCACGCTGCAAAAAACTCAATGGCAACGGTTTGTGCGTCCAATGGAGATGTGAAGACGATACAATTCCAACACCGTTCTGTGGATATGGAAAATGCAATATTTTTGGTTGTGACTGTGCTGGAGGTTGTCGTCGTGCCTCTGCCCGCTCACACTCCTCTGAGGAACTGACTGACAGCAACTGACTCCTCAACTCACATGACAAATCAGAAATCGTGATATGAATTTCGAATAATATTTGTTTGTAGAATTTAGTGAACTCATCTGTCCGAATCTATAATGCATTCTTTTTCAAAATTGTATTCTTTTCGATCTATAAAATGTCTATTATGATATTTATACAATCGAAAAAATATAATTCTAATAACTGAATAAATGTATTGGCAAAACAAACTACACTGTTTTCAATCTGCGGAATATATTCATATATATATACTATAAATGCTACAATTACTATTACTAACACTATTAATGCTACTACTAGCTACTGACGTCAATAACGTCGTGCACAACGTTACTCTACTACTAGGTATATCTGTTAAAAAATGTTTCCTCCCGTATGTAGATTAATTCCTCCTATTTTTCTATGCATGCATATGTATGAAATAGGTCAGGTAAGCAGCGGCTGCTAGATTGTGCAAAGTGGCATAACAATTCTGATTAGGTTAAGACGGAAATGCCCTTTGTTTTGTATGCTTTTGATTATACTGTTTGATAAGTAGGCATAAAATGAATCCATTACTCTCTTCTTCTCAATTCAAGCATAGTGAGTTGGATCCGTACTGTGCAGACGTGTAAAATTGTTTTATCCCCGTAGCTTTTTGACTTTATTGGTGAAATTTTTTGATTTAAACTCCAAATTCATTTGCTACAGATTGATGGGTGCCTACGCAATGGAGGAAAATTTGGTAATGTTAGGTGAGCTGATTGGTCAAATTTTGGGACCAATCTCCAGATTTTTCTAATTTTCTGGGCCAATGCTTACGAAAAATCGTTTTTATAGGGGCTCACCTGTAGAAGGGGATGTCTGTAATGCCCTGGAGAAGGAAGGGCTGCAGCGCTTCTACTTTCCAATACCTACCTGTGGGGGCAACGTGTAGCGTGAATCTTGGACCATGCATGGTGTACTGCATGGAACTCAGACTAGAAAGTGAGGGGAGCCTACGGAATTTGAAATACCAGCACTCCATCCTGGATCCTGTGCACTCCCCCATATGATTATTGAGTGAATGTAAATCAAACAAATTTTCAAACCTAACCAAACCATCCATATATTTTGGCACTTGGTTTGAAAATTTACTTGGATTTCATTCACTTTATAATCACATTTGGGTGGACTCCTACTTAACCCGTCTGTGCCTGTCTGTGTCTCCAAATGTCGACGTGCAAACTGAAAACACCCGCCCACCACCCCCGATTTGCTTGAGAATCCAAACAATGCAAATGTTGTTATGGGCCGGCTCCGAAAGGCACAATGAATAATAAATTATTACTATTATTCTCTATCTAGAATGCCGAATGGCACAAATTCAAATGTAGGTGGTCCAATCCTCACAAGATAAGATACTCAGTGGAGATATAATTCACATTTATTAATTCGCAAGTGAAGGAAAAAAAATATTCCATATTATATTCTAATAATGTTCATGAAGACAAAATACTGTTGTATTAGAAAATTTATTTTTTTGGTAAATTACTATTACTATTGCTGCCATAAAAGTTAAATACGAATTATTTATGTGAAGTTGTTCTTCAAATCTCTTTATCGACTATATAGTATTTAATAATGCATATTATAACATATTATACATTTTTTCGTGCACAAACGCATCGACATCGATTTTAATTTAATTATGACACGCATAGAAATGATAAATCCGCAAGGTAAAGACCCATGTATCTTAGTAGGTTAGGTTAGATTGCGTTTTAATCACATCTGATCAATCCGCAGTACATGGCAATCTTTACCTTGCGCGTTTATCACTTTTAAGTGTATGCTACATGTAGCGAAAGGGAAAGGAGAGGATACCGGATGCGATGTTATTGCAATAATTTGACTCACTGGTTCAAGTTGTTGGAATGGAAAAATAATACTAGAGTATGTATCTCAAGTTTCACAATCGCTGCAGAAAGAAATTGAATATTAACAATGTAATTCCTGCTGGTACAGCGCAGTAAGTAGCATTAAGCCGGTCATGGTTAGGTCTGTGACATTTTGCAGGCTATTAAGTGTGCTCGTGTGTTATAATTTTGCTGCGTGGGTTGGAATAATGAAAAATGTATTAAATGACAGTCACGAGAATTGAAATTGATCAAATATCAGTGTTAAATTTAACATTCAAGCTTAAGTTTAGTATGTTTCCAATACAATCGGCTAGGTAATTGCACGGAAGTTAACATGGCAGTTAATAAATGTTGCAAGAGGAGCCCACCTACAAACAGCTTAAATTGTGATAGGCCACGCCACCTGTAACAAACAGTGAATCAATTAAAAACTTCACAATCATGTCGTATGATTATTAAAACGCATATGCTAATCGAAAGAAGGAGGCACTTTGGTATAGGGATTTAGGCCCCCACAAACCTGATTGAGATTTTTATATGTTGTAGTACTATG
>JAAAYG020043900.1:0-12493 GCA_009936455.2 Tomocerus minor
GTTCTAACAATAATATTTCTGTTATCCCCATCTGAAAATAAATGAGGCGCCATAACAGTATACGATGCATTTAGTAGCCCTACTTCGTAAGTATTTCGATAAAAATCGTATGGCTTATAAACTTTATTTCTAAAGCTATTTGGGGAATTTATTGGGTAGGATGAAGTATTATCACTTCTCATTATTTGTGTGAAGCAATTATTGAGTTCAAGGGGTTGTCCCCTGCGATCGGAAGGAGCATACATGTTTATTGATATGAATCTGGCTGTCAACTGAAAAAAAAACTTATGTAGCAGGGTAATTTACAAGTATTGAAACGATTTCTGTGAAGGATTGTTCTGGAATATAAATAATAGTTTTGTTAGGAATGTAATACAAAGAATTTCTGACACGTAACTTATTATTCGTAAGCTGATGAAAATCAAAGAATAAGTATCCGAAAGGTGTAGCAGTAGCATCTTCATACGCTGATAAAAGAAAACGTTTCTTTCCCGGCGCCATTTGCTTATTTAAAGTTGTCATAATGCTAGGATCACGTGGTTGATTAAAATAAGCCAAGTACATGGAATTTAGAGCAACTGTTCTCATTCTCTTGCAGTAGAGTTCTTGCAAGATAAGAATGACTGAACAACTACGATGATGACATAGAACAGTAAACCATTTGTTAATTGCTTTATTTTGCTGAGAAGAAAAGTCTAACATTTTGTCGTCGAATATTAATAATGAATGAATTCCTAGCAGATCTTCTAAGCCATCTACGTCCTTTGTGAATGCAATATTACTAATGATTTTTTTCATATCGTCATAACATGGCTGGTCTTCTTCAAAAACATATATTATCTTATCTATTTTTTTATCAAAAATTTTATCGATATTTTTTAACAACTCAAATGTCAAATATGACTTTCCCGATTGAGTGGGTCCAACAAAGCTAATAGTGCATGGATGATGCAGCTGCATATCCAAGACCATTGTGCCTTGATCAGCTTCGGATGACATTATGACAATGAATGAACGTAAAATACTAATGTTAAATGCTTTTCAACGATTCTTGTCTTCAATCCAATAAACTTTCTTTTTATTACCAATTTTCATTGTTTTACAGGATATAGTTACTGCATATAGGAAGAATGCTTTACAACAGAAAGATCGTTAACAAACTGATTCAAAAGTTGTCCAAGTTGTCGTCCCTGCGAGAAATTCAGAATGATGTGCTGCCCTAGGTAATCAACCCAGGTCGTTGATTTACTTCTTTTCAGCATGTGAAAATTGTACCCTCCAATAGGCAGCTGGAAAACACGGATATAAAACTTGGATTTTGTTTTGAAACAAATCGAATCGTGCCAAAAATCCATAGTTTTTTGATCAGCGTTTGCAAAAGCATTGTTGGCAAGTGATGGTATTGTACGATTTCTTGGAGTGGTCAGAACTTCCTTGCAAACCCTTGCTATATAACGCATAATTTGTTCCCCATCCTTAAGAGAAAAGGCAATTCGTGAATTCTTTAATGGCGGACTTCGTGATTTCTGAATATGCACAAAATGGTCATTGCTTTCAGCAAAGTAGCTTGTGCGAACTTGTATGTCTTTCGAAATTATTACTGTTTTAGGTGTATCAAAAAATTTCGAATGCCTGGGATCATCTTCTTCTTTTGCGGTGGATGATGCTCCCATCTCGTCTACTTCAGCCATGTTCAAGAATTGTAGTTCATCTATAAGCTGGAGTTGAGACTTTGCATTCCGTCTTGATCGCATCTTAGTAGTTTGTGATGTCGATGGAAGGTCCATCGCCAACATCCCACTGCCGTAACGATTTGGAAGGATAAGATCCGAATCCATGTCTTCGAGGCTATCAGCGGTTATCAATTGGCCATTAGGTGATTCAGGAGAATCAGCCATAATTTGGCTACATTCCATTTCTTCGATGTCTTCCAGAACAGCTGCCATGGCGGCTTGATCCATTTCACCCATTTCTTTTTCCTCCTCAAGAAGTTGTTTTTCCAACTGTTTTACTTCTTTATACAATTCGGGCGCTAGCATTTTCTTTGGCGGTGTTGAAAATTGCCCGATTGTTTGCTCAATAAGCTTACGTTTCTTAGGGCTAGGATCCATGGTTTAGCTTGTTGAGTATTAATAATGCTTCTCAGACTTTGAAAATTAAAGTGATGAAAGTTTTAGACAATGCTCACCTTTTTATAGGAAAATGTTCTTACCTTACTGTAGCAGCTTTTTCAAAGTCTACACCTGATCCGCCTTAGAGAACGACTACTTGACGAAAAAATGTCATAACTAAAAATACGTTAAAAAATAATACGTTCAATTGATCAAATGCAGGTGTTTCATTGAAATACGTTTCGTTAAGTAATACCTTGACCTTCTAGTTTCGATTTCCAAACGTAAAGTAAACATGCAATCAACGAATTATTAAATTTTTCGTTTCTGTGGAACAAACTCACGTTATTAGCTTTAACGTAGTAACGTAGTAATGTGAAGATAAATTTGTATAAAAGCCGTGTTGAAATTCTCAGTCAGTCATCAGTCTGATCAAGTCTTTCAAGCTGCTATCATTTCCGTACGACGCTAAAACCAGCATTATTAGCGATGAAGCTCCTTTTATGGAAAAGCTAATTGAAAAATGGAAATAGACGAGACTTGTCAACAGCTTGCTGATGTAAAAATTTCAACTGACAACCCGGATACTGAAAAAGAGTGTGAAATAACTGGGAAAGAAGTCTGCACTAAATGCAACCGTTGCTCTGCATGCATTCGTGGCGTCATCTTTAAATGTCGAGATTGCCATACATCCTATTTTGAACACGCGTATTACGGTGATAAAGTTGGAGAGTTAAGAAAAAGTGTACTTCATCTTTGTCAAAAACCATTTTTAGAATACATTGAGGTTGATATCAACTTATATTTTTACACGCATGACAAGTGTTGTCATACATGTACATGTTACACTACGGGTATACACAAACCAAAAGAACCTGGACACTTAATAAAAACCCTTAATTTTTCTACCTTTTTTGCTGAAAGTGGAGAATGATTAAAAAAATATTTTATTTTACAAAGAAATATTGCAATGTCGAATCGTTTTGAAAAAAATAAATCATTTCTAGAAAAGCTTGTTAAAACTAATTTACGAAAAATTAGGGTTGTAATTAAAAAGTGTAGTACTGATGAACTAAAAGCAATTATTAAATGTATTTTGAATTTTCCTAATTTTGACCAAACAAAAATTGAGAAAAGACGGTTTTTATCATACAAAAAGGTGATAAAGGTTTTAGTAGATCATAATTGGGGCATTGATCCTGAAAACAAGAAATTTTTGTCAAAGCATGTTAAAGTATTACGATTAATTGTATCTTTCATTTTGTATAAAGTATTTGAGTCTTTAGTTTGCCACATTAAACAATATGACTAGTAAGCTGATACCTATACCCCTTGAAATATTCAAAGATCCTGAGGTTTTCAATATCATTCAAGAAAAATTTAAAAAATATGATGCTGGTATTGAGACTTCTACAAATAAAAAAGAAGGCTTAGATTCCGTTGAAGAACCTATTGGTAACTACTGCAAATGGACAACGTTCGAAGAAAGAAAAAAGTCAAAATGAGTCACTTTTGTCCTTGTTTCAAGCTGGTGTCCCAGATAACGCCTCAATTGCCACCTCAACCGGTGGAGTATAGGGATTATGATCCAGTGACATCTCTTCCCATTGTAACAAGTTGTTTTCACGATCCTTGTGACAACAATGCTAGAGAGAATTACGACTTTTTACTGAAGCTTATTAATCCGCATGCTAAAAGTCCTGCCGATAATTGTAGAAGATTTCGACTAACACAATGCAGCGAATTTATTGGCGACGTTGTGGATGGACCAAATTCTCCAGTTCCCGGTCTGGATTTTTGTGTGGATAAATTTGTACCCTATGTTACTGGTTGCTCACATGAGTATTGTCGGGATTCAACTGATCGCTACAAGGATATTGTTTTGTTTGCCTACAAAAAAATTTCTCACCATGAATGGATGGAAAAGTATTTTCCTTCTCCAAAGTGTTGATGTCACAAGATTCCTTGGGATCCATATTGGAGAAATTTATACTTAAAAAATCAATTGTAAATATTTAACAATGTCTTGCATGTCTCGCAGGTGATATGCTTTTGTGACTGTTTAAAAAGGCAAAATGTAACGGTTAAATGGATGATGTAAATAAAAACTACTGTATTATAAACTCTAACATTTTATTAACTTTTTACGCATTTACACCATTAAAAATTTATTTCATATTCAAATTATCCTCCATTTTCTTTCCGATTCCTTCATCAACAAGGGCGAGTTGCTTTTCGTAAAATCCACCAGTTACTTCTTCATGTTTTAGATCCTCAACCAAATATGTAATAGGCTTGGTATTTTGAACCTTTCTTATTTTGAAAATTTCGGATCCGAATGATTGGCTGAACCCTTTTTCAAAAAGCATTTTCTGTCTACTAAGGCGCACATAGTCGCCAACTTTTAAATTAGCGTTAGGGTATTTCATTTTAGAATATTTCTCATAGTTAGCTTCCCACACTTTTTCTTCATTTCCAACCTTGTAAACTTCGTTTGGCGTAAGTTTTGGTAAACCCCTATTATAACTGTTATTATAGCTGGAAATCAATGATGGTAAAATATCAATCCACTTGTGGTTTTGTCGGTAAGTGAAAACTCTTTCCAATCGTGTTCTAATTGTTCTAATAGCCCGTTCAATTTGAACTGCTTTTAGTTCGCTAAATGTGCTGAATATTCTAATGTTCTTCGACTTTAAAAAAATTTGCACTTGAATATTATAAAATTCGGAACCTGCGTCAACTTGTAGTAATCTAACCGTGGATAGCTCTTTATTATCTCTCATTATTTTTTTGAATCCTTGCAATACTGACGAACCTGATTTACTTTTTAAGTTTGAAGAATACAATTTGCGCGAAAATGCGTCAATAACGAGAAGTATCCATTAAAATAATCGATTTGATCTGAGTATTTAGAGTAATCTATTAAGTCTGCAACTATTTGATCAGAAACAAAGTTAACAATGATTCTTCGCCGTAATTTTATATTTTTAGCTGCTGGACGATGTAAACTATATGCATCAAGACGATTAAGTTCCTTTTCAATTTCTTTTTTATTTGACAACTTTCTATTTTTTACAACCCCTACAAGACCGGAAAAACTTCCAGGTAGAGAAGGGGTTACATATTTTTTCTGAATGCGACTCATTTTACAAATATCTACTCGCTACGATATTTACAGTTTTTCTATAATTTTCCAAATAAACGAATATACTTGTGTTAAACAAAACAAAATGTAAAGCAATATTGTTGCTATATTAACATACAGAACTTTAAAATACATAAAATTTACATTCTCGCGTAAATCGATAACTGTTTGTATTAACAATTGATCGTACAATATTCTTTGACTTTTTTGAAGTAGTTCACTACAATTGTTGCGACTTTCGAATTTTTGATATATAACAAATTTTTTGTCTATTTCAGTTTTATTAAAAGTACAAAGCAAATCAATACTATTGTTCACAGTAACTCCAACTACAACAAAATGTTTCTTGTTTTCATTTATACATAAGTCGCACTTTGTTTTTAATCGTTCAGGCATTGATGAACAATAGACTGTTGTAGACACAACTAATAGGAGCGGCAATTTAAAAGCCATGTTCACAAATGGAGGTCACAATGGCGAATGGGGTTAAGAAAACGATATATCCTCTTTATATTCACCGCCTAATTTTAAGATCCCGCCGCACCTAATAATAAATGAATAAGGATCGGTCGTTTGCGTGTCGTATTCATATGTGTCATGCACAAACCGAACATTGGATATGTACAAACGTTCATTTTTTGTTTTATCAATTTCCTTGCAAAGCTTTGTCACTGTATTGATAGAGCTGTCTATGGTGAGTCTGCAATCCCATAAGTCAACACATTTTATGTTCTTTATCAAATCAAAAGCAATCGGTAACTTATCCCCGGTGACACCAACATAGCTTAAGCATACAAAGCCACTTAAAATGGAATTAGTTATCACGTCTTCCTTTTGATTGTGTAAGCGTTTTCGAATAGATGAAATCCATAGCGCAATAGCGTAGTTTTCAGGACTTTCTGCTAACTCAAGCTGTCTGAATAATATACAGGGGTCTTGTTGATGATCTTTATTTAACGCTGATTGTAATTTAATAAAAGCCTGTAAGCTATCATTAAGGTTTCCATTTTCATAGAACACTACTCCTAGATTATATGTATTAAAGATCAAGCTGAACTTTCTTTCATAGGCATCCATTTCTCCATTTGGACAATAATGTTGAAAACTGGTAAGAGCCATCTAAAAATTTAAAATTCAAAGTACAGTAATAGAGGTTGCTATGCTTTCTTTTTAAAATGTAGAACTAAAATTATATTTTTGTAATTTTCGTGTACCACTTCTTCACAACCGGAAAGCAGTTTTATATTAATTTTTGTTGCAGCTTTAGATTTAATATCAAAATAATATACCGGGTTGAAAATAATATTATTAGAAAAGCTATTTATCATTGATCTTTGTATCGTTCTTAAAGTATTAGAATCTTGGTCGCCAACTGGCATCCCATTAATTAAATCGCAAGAAATCGTAATCTGGTTTCTACACTTTCCGCTGGCGAATGAACTTGACAAACTTTTACTTTGCGAATTATATACATAATCAATACTAGTTCCAAAATATTTACAGATACTGTTTGGAAATTTGATTTCATAACCATTTGGAATCGATAATTCAATGAGGAAATCTTTGTCATGGCTAATCCAAGGAATTTTAGTTGTAAATGCTTCATTCAGGGCTGCTATTACAGCTATTTCGCTACTATTTTTTGGATAAGGCACTTCAAACTTCAACTTAGCAACAGTTTTTTCAATAATTTGTATTTTCAACTGTTTTTTCCTTAAAATGTCAAAATTGATAGGATTAGTAATTTTTCCCGAGTAATTCCCGTTTTCAAACGATATTTTGTCGAAACCCAGTACTTCAGAAACTTCTTTTTGAAGATGGTAAGTTCTAATAATGTCTTCATTTTCAAGAATTCTATTAATTTCTAAAACAAGTTCATACTTTGTATTATTGTATAAATCAAAAATTACATTTATGTCATTTTTTTTAAACGTTAGATTCAAAGCGTCAAAGAAGACAGCATAGCTAGATGTCTTCTTTAATTTAAACGACCTTTCAACCCCTTTCGTTTTTACTCTGAAGTCGTATGACGCAATGTTGCATGATGGTATTTCTTCAATGAAAGACTTCGAATGCAATACTTCATCTCCTCGATTTAAAAGCAAGGATGAAGGTAACTGTAGTTTTGAACGTAAATGTTCATCAATATACAATTCAGTGTCGGCACTAACGCTTACTCGGACACATTCAGGAGCCGCTTCAAAGGAAAATTCTACATTCAATTCCAAATCTTTGAATACATTGTTAATGTGAGTAATTAGATTTACAACATTATTATCACTTTTGTAAAATGTAGCCAAAAGTTCTGCATTTTTTACATCTATAAATGGACTTTTTCTGTACAAAAAACTATACAACTTGTAAGGCAAATTAATTAGCTCTACGACATTGACTACATCATTAGCAAAATGACGTCCTTTTGAATAAGTTTCGTCCTTTAGATTAAACACATTTTGCAAAAGAACAGGGATAGTTATATATATATCGTCTTTGATATCCAATATTAACCTGTGGCATTCATATTTCTTTTTAATTTTAAATTTAATTGGGATAACTGTTGTTCCAGAAGCACAACTTCGGTTAATTTCTTCGATAAAGGCTTGAAAGTCAATGTTAAAAGCAGCTGAAAACTCGCAGGATACTTTACTATGTATTTTTGTCTGTAAATTTCTATCGCTATTTTGAGCAAATATTTCATTTGGATTCTGATTTATAAATATTTCGCTTAAACCTACATGATAGATGTTTTTTCCGAGATCTATTGTACTAGATATATTATTGGTAAAGTTAGTTGACGTATTCATTGGATATGACGATAGATTACGGGAGGAATCTAATTGTAGATAAAGCGAATCTTTAGCCATTGTTTTGTATTCCGTTCTTTTCCAAAGCTGAAATTCAAATGACTGGTATTATCCGTTCATGAAGAATATATATAATTTATTTTTCCTTAGAATTTTTATGTTTTGGTATATCTCTGTGTCCAATCGGAAGAGATGATATGGCGCTAGTAGCATACCGTTTTAAGTCAACACAACTGAATCCTATTCTTTTTCCACTTTTACTATACAGCGTGTGGTTTTCTGATCGAATATAGTTAACAGGCATTCGAGCTAGAGTGCCACACTGTATTACATCCAACAAGTTCTGATGTCTCACGTTTTTTAAAGTATTGAATGGTATACCTTTACAACGCATTTCATTGACAGCTTCATTTCGAGTACCGTCATTATTTACCTCTTTTGCATCTTTCAGATGCTTAAGAATTGAATATACTTTCGGTCTTAAACCAACAAATTGAACGATAAAAAAAGCCTCAATTTTAAGGAGCCCTGGCTTCCCCTTTTTACTTTCATCATATATGTCAGGGAACTGTTTCAAACTTGAATTGGAAAAATCGTACATGTGTTTCATGGCTTGCAAATTGTTCAGATAAACATTTTCACCATCTTCAACGCTAAAAATAACGCTGTCTGAAATGGAAAAAAAATCACTGTGCTGTAGCTCACAGGCAATAAAGTGGTTACTTACTGAATGCAAAACCTAACCTTATAAACTTACCGGTATCACTATATAATATTTTGCAATGTGGCCAAAATACTTTTTTGATTCCAATCATGTAACCAGGACCAACTTTTGAATTTCCATATATTGCAGAATACAAAGATATTTTTGAAAGTTCCAGAATCACAAATCTAAATTAAAGAAACTACCATTATTATAATATGAATATCCGTAATCTACTCAAAAATCTAACTAATAAAGCATTACCCGATTATCTGCATTTTGTCAGCTATTACTTTGAGTTTCTTCATCTCGATAACGCTGATATTTTCTCCTACTATAGTAATGTTTTTAAAATTATGTTTAGCAATGAGCCTAAGGCAGTCAACTTTATTGGTGCATATTTCTATATCACAACTGTTACGAAACTTTTGAAGACATTTGCCGTAACAGACATTGACGCATGCTTTCATTGCCTTTTTTACCGCTTCCGATTTTGCGTTTGTACGAATTTCAACATTGAGATCAATGTATTCCCTCATAAATGGAGCTTCCTTAAATCGGATTGCTCTGTACCTTTTCCCAACCTGAATCCCAAGCGACATCCAATACTTAAGGGTTTTATAATAGGATGCGTAACAGATTTTTGATTCCACGGTAAGCACTAATTTTTTTCCCCCGAGAGGATTCATTATATCATTTTTGTGTTTTTTAAGATAATCGGTTTGGTAAGCATTTAGTTCTTCTGGAGCTATTCTTCGGGTCATTGGAATAAGTGGAAAATCCGCAGTATAATCTTGAAGACCTATATCGAACATGTTATTCAAATATATTTAGTGTAATAATGAATTACTTATTAGTCATTTAATTCTAATTACTTTCAGGGTATATCAAATCAGCCTCTATTATCCACGCAGTTCCGGTGTCTTCAGGCAGATTGCCAATATCCAACACTCCCAACTCTTCTTCCGTCAACCATTCATAATTGGAAATTGGTAGATATGACCTAAGGGCCTCTCCGTATAAGCTATTAAGATCAGAATATTGAATATACTTGCGAACCTTTGTTGGATTGTAGTTGTTAACCATCTCATTATTAGCTGTAGATATTCGCTCGGATAGATTTGTGACTCCACCCCTAATATTATTTTCAATTAGTTCAAGTATTCTCGCATCCTTAACATACTCCAACTCAGCTTTGGTGTAACGCAGCATTGCATTCCAGCTGTAACCAGGTAATGACCAAAATGCGAAGGGCTCCAACACGTGGCTTTTCATTATATTTTCTCGATAATGAACTAAAGATTGAGCCGTTAGTAATACATCACAGCGTAGATATAATTTGAGGTAGCATTCAAACGTTTGGCATTGAAACTGATTCCAAACATTTTGCGCATGCAGATATTGCTGCTCTGTAATGTGCTCCGATTTTAATTTGGAATAAAAGGCTTCTTTAGGTGGAAGTTTTGTGTCTTTAAGAACATCCAGACTGTTAAAATATTCGTAACAGAATATTCCTTTCGATTCTAAAAGAGAAAGCTTATTTCGATCTGTCACATCCTTAAATCCGCTGTGCAATATATCAAATTTAACTCCATCTTTTTTTAAAATATCCACCATGCTGTCCAAGCTACAGTTTAAAAAATTGAGTGAGTCCATAAATTTTAAGTTTTTTATCAATAATCAGTCCCATAAAGTGTTGTGCATTTTTTGGAATGACTTTTATAGATTGTGGAGAATAATATTTTAAGCTCTGTACTAAAATGTGGTGATCATACTGGGTAGCATTGTGAGCGATGAATGGGATATATTTCTTATGTTTTGCTGCCAAATTGCATCTTGTGCAAGAACTGCCATTTTTATATGGATCACCTATAAATTTTGTAATTGAAGCCAGCTGCAAATTAATTAATTATGAAATTTATGTAAATAATTAATTATGTAATATTTTACTACCTGTGTAGTGATCATGATGGAACGTCTTCCAGTTGTTTGCTGTGAATTTTTCATCACATAGACAACATTGTTCAGCAGCATTAAATGCCTGTTCTTGTTCTCGGGATAATACTTTTTGTCGATTAATCTGCATATGATCCAAAAGGACATCCGCGATCTTAATTGATACATTTATAAATCTGTCAAGCACATTGGGTCCTACATATTCGTGATAATGCAGTAATTGATTTTTACAACCAATTACTGCCAACCCGTACGCTGCGGGTACATGAATTGATTCATAGACAAGGTAACTTTGATCGTCTGCAATGGAAGATGAATTAATTTGATTTTCACAGGTAGACTTAGGTTTTAAATAAGATTCAAAATCATACACGACAAAATATGGAATTTTCAAAGTGCTTTCACCAAAGTTGGAACAAAATATTGTATCTTGCTTAGGAAATTGTATGATTTGGCTTCCCAATGCTATGCATTTTTTGTGGTGAGACAGCATATTATCCTTACAAAGGAATTTAGTTAAACAGCTAGTACAATAATAATGAGCTACGCGTTCCGACACAAACTTGGAAAAATCGATAATTGGGACAAGATGGCAAGTCTGTTGCACTTCCCCACCTTCCATGTACAAATCCACATGGTTAGTGCTAAAGTTCTTAGTTAATCGTACTGGGGATATTTTATTTCCTTCATGAGTGAATATGGATATAGATATGTCATTCTGTCGTTCAAAACGATCGATATCTTCCGGTGTAACTGGGTACTTAACATTAGTAAAATCTAAGCCGTCAAAATGGTCATAGTTTTTATGATTGGCAAGATATTTAAATTTCCTTGTGTCCAGCAGCTTTTGATTTTTATTAAAAAGGCATGCAATAACTGCGTAACGGAAGCATTGGTCACCAGTATCGGACAAATATAGAATCCCTTGTTTTCCTTTTAATTTAGAAGGGCGTTTTGTTCTATGACTTTTTCCATAATTAATTGGTTGATATTGAGCCATTGTTCAAGTCTAAGGACAAAATCTTCTCTACAGACCACCCACTTGAATCTGTATTAAAATTATTTAATCTTTCAATTATTTCATTTGCCGATTTTTCAATAAAAGGGTCAATATCAATCAACTGCAAAATTGGTTCAAAGTAAGAAGACAGCAGTGCGTCTTTACGTATTTCCGAAATTTCATCAACAAGTCTAAAATATATACTCATCTTACATTTGTATTTGGAATATACGTTCAAGTAGTCGTGAAGAAATTTTACCAAAGCTTCATCCACTTCCTCTACTAAAATCGAAACTAATGTAATTGAATGCACAGGAATGTAACTATATTTTACTACGGCGTCAAGATGAGTTGTTTTCACTAGTTTAAATACAGATGTATCGATTTGTCTTCTAGCTACGTCTAGACCCGAACCAATTTGATTGCAGTGATGAATAGACAAGAATGGTATGTAGTTAAAACAAGACGTACATAAATGATTGCATTCTAAATGCCTTTTCAGCTGATTGTGCTGTTTACACTTAAATTGACAGTACGGGCAGGAAAGCCTGATTTCCCAGAAATTCCGATTGGGGTTGATATCCATTATATTTTCCAGTTTTTAGCAGCACCAACTTTAACAAAAAAGATTTTTTCATCACGAAAATAGATAAATTGTGGTCTTAACAGAATCAACTAGTCATACGCTAAGAGTTGATATTAGGGCCTCCAAACCCGGTTCTAAAACGGTTCTGAAACCCGGTTTAGAACCGGTTTTCGGGTACCCGAAAACCG
>JAAAYG020043911.1:0-12492 GCA_009936455.2 Tomocerus minor
AATAGCTTAGTAATAGTATTGTAACAGTAATTTTACATAGTAGTGGCGTGAAAGTGTTCGAACAGTAGTAATACATATATTATTAGCATGGTATTTGTAGTAGTAATGATGTAGCGGTGTAATGAGATAATTACCCCATGATGGGTTAACAGCTTATCTTTTAGAAACTAGTAGCATGCATAGAAAGTTTGAAGGAAATACGTGTATTGATTCAAAAATTATTTTATTTATAGTTGGCAATGCCTCTGGTCAGGTGCCTTATGACCCCGTAATCGCAGTGAACCCCATTTGTGAGATAATTTCTAGATAACACAAATAAAGTTTGGTTGTTGTACGTCAATACTTTCAAAAGTTTTCGTCCAGACTAACAGACAGACAAAGTGGTCGCATAAAGAGTAATTTACGTTACTCTGAATAATGAAAATATCTACAGAGATGGATGCCGGATGGGGAAAAATAAGTTTACATATTTAAATTAGAATGACTTTTAAAATAACTGGTCAGTTTCCACTGCATAGGAAAGCAACTAGACTGACTATCGGAACAAGAAATCTCACTGGTCAGCAACGAACAGCCCTAGATCAAATAGCAAAACACTGGATAAACAAACTTTTTAAATCTGTCCTTCAAATCGCATAGAATCAGAATTTTGAACTGAATGAAGCCTAAAATAATTGTGTTGCACTGCCCTGCTATCCGTGGTACAAACCATGCGTATATCTACATACAAAATGTCAAAAAGTTTCACGCCTAGCTTGATGTACCTACAATTTGTACGGGTTTTTCTTTGCAGTAATCTAATGTTAATTCAAAAACCGTGGAAAAATACATTGCCTTGACATGTTTTAAATCTACCAAAAGGTATTGCTTGCTAGAATAGGAAATAAAATTTAGTTTCTCATTTCGGCGTATTTAGGAAGTTTGAAAACTATTTGTAAGGGATTAGTTGGTCTCCCATTTACCACATTAAGACTTCGTCAATATTTACCTTCCATGGAATTTTCTTCAAAAATTGTTGACTTAGAACACTTAGAAAAATGTATCCGCTCTTTTTCAATGGAATACAAATGAAATTGATTACTTTAATAATCAAATCGTCTAACGCATTTCGTCCGTCCGCCCCCTCCAACTTTTTCAACGCATTTTAGAAAATTAAATTTTAACTCAGCGTAAACTCAAAACATTTTTCTTTTCACGAAACATCGAGAATGCATTAGGGCTCTTATTATAGTATGACTCTCGGGTCGTAAATATCGTAAGGTCGTCACTCGCTTCTCGGTTGCCTGTCATTTTTTATTATTCCATGCATTTGCAGGGAAGTAAAGTAAAAAGGAAAAGCGTATTTTACATTTTAGTAGCCTTACCTAAGTGCCACAATGACATCATGACATGTATTTACACTTGCCAAGGCATCAGGAACGGGCACTGTGATCAAATGTGTTTTAGCACGCTGGAATTGTGTAACTTGGAGCTAAAATCTGTTCCGGGACGGCCCTACCTCAAAATCACAGTATTTAAATGCACCACACGACCCGCGGTGAATAGATTACACCTTGGTTCCGGCAAGCTAACTTGCCTTGGTGCTGCATTTACAAAGTGTAAACATCTGACCGATTTTAGCGTTGCAATTTGCAATTGTGTAAAACGTGGTAATTCCTAATTTCTGTTTTGCTCTTGAATGCGGTTTGGAAATTTTGACCAATCTCTCTGGTTTTGAAACTTGAGCAGTTCCCCATATTCTCTACTTGGAATCCACGGCTCTGATCTGCTAATCTGATCAATCAACAGCACTTACTATTAAAAGTACGGGCAGTACTTTTAATGTGTAAATAATCGATTTTTGACTACCGATTTACACAATCAAAATATTAGCTACCATCCAAGAGCAGATATTACGAGGAGTCAATTTTGATTTGAAATCTGTTTACTATTGACATTAAGCAAAAATAATTGCTAGCGAAGACGTAATGGCTGGACGGTAAGCATCTTGATTTTCAATATTAAATGATATTTATATATTTACCTATTTATTAACTGATTTTGAATGTTGAATGTTATAGCAAACACAAAAGAAATTAGCTTAGTGTTTATATTTGAGATTATGTCATAAGTACGATGCATTCCTGCAACTTAATCAATCATATCCGTTTCTAATTTCGTCTAATTTTGTATTTATATCCAGTGACTTCCAAAGTCGGCCAAGGAACTTCGGTGGCGGTGGAGATGACCGGCAACAGCCGCAATTTGTTGCATATGTTGGAAACTTACCCCGGGACACGGTTCAAGGAGATATTAACAGAATTTTCGACGGCCTCGTGGTAAATAATATCAGTAATTTATACTTTAATTATGTCCCTATATTATCGTTATTTATGACATGTAATCAATATTTTAAATATGAAGCTATTATCTATTTAATTACCATTGTTATTATAGACGAGATCCATCCGGCTTATGTACGATCACGACACTGAACGTTTCAAGGGATTTTGTTACGTTGAATTTGACGATAGTGAGACTTTGGACAAAGCTCTAGGATATAACGGTGCAATGATTAATGGAATCCCCATTAGAGTAAGTTATTTTGGTCTACTATCTTTATTCTATTGTTTCGTAGTAGTTAATTTAGCTCATAAATTGCAAACTACCAAATCAAGATGTATTTCAAGAACACAGTTTTTAAGTGTTACAATGATAACTTAATCATTAGCAAGCGTTTTTCCATACCAATTGTACAGTGTTCATTTTTTAGGAGGATTCAGCTCATTCCTCAAACTCTTTCTTCTTTATTTGATCCATTTTGCCATATACAGGGTTTTAAAAAGTGCTGTTCTGTTTGGAAGGACATAATGTTGACTTTGTTATTGAGTGTTCAAGAAAATCCACGAAGAACTGGCTCAGTTGCTAACCTGACAAAAAGTTTTGACGTAAAAATGTCACTGAATGGTTTTTGCTGGGCAAATCAAGATCAAAGTTATTTGAAAAAAAAAGTCTTTAAAAACATTAAAAAGGGGAATAGTGATGTCACAGGCTATTATACAAAAGTTCAAAGCTTTTAACACGCGAGTGAGAAATGGACATGAATCTTCATAATATGAAATTCAGCAAACACTTTTTTATATTTTTGACTGTGATTTGTTCAGTAACTTTGTTACGTTAACATCTTTTGTCAGATTAGCAGCTGAGCGTGTTTTTTTGAAATTTAGGATTTATTCCTAAATTTCAAATCCCAGATGTCCATCTTTGAAAGACATCTGGTTTTTTATTGTAAAATATAAAATAATAGTGAATATATGGCATGAATTTATTATTTATATATGTTTTAAAACGTATCAGGCTTAGTTATCTGGCATATTAATTGATTCATGGAAATTCATTGTATTAATTAGCAACTCCTTGAATTGTTTTGTCAAGTATGTTGTGGAATGTACTGAGCCATCGTTGAAAGTGCCTGCAGTATATTTTACAATAAAGAAATGGTTTTATAAGTATCTAGTAATTAGTAATAATAATTTGCAATTGTATTTCAGGTGGATATTGCTGAAGGTCGAAAAGATCGAGGTGGAGGTCGCGGTGGTGGTGGTGGCCGCGGTGGTCGAGGTGGCCCGTCTTCTTACAACCAAGGCGGTGGCGGTGGTGGTGGCCGTGACCGTGACGGTGGTGGAGGAGGCAGAAGTGGTGGAGGGGGTTACCGAAATGATGACCAGTACAGTAATAACTACCGTGGGGGTGGTGACGACTCTCGGGGAAGATCCGGTGGTTATTCCCGCGGAGGTGGTGGTGGTATGGGTGGTGGAGGAGGGGGACGGGGTGGAAACTATGGTGGATATCCCTCAGACAGACCTCCACAAAGATCTCAGGAAGAAAACCGAGGCTATTCACAAAGACCACGACGAGATTCTGAAAGGTCAAGAAACTCGGAAGAATTTAAGGAACCTAAGCCAGGTTAGTGTCAATTTTAATTCCTACAAAATCCCTAAACTTATTATCTTCAAGAGCTGCCACTTAAACTAACAGTGCAAATTTATAATGTGTATATGTTTATATTATGGCAGAATTTAATCATATAACATTTTTGAACTGTATCATTGCAGATAATACAAAAAACTCCACTTCAGGGTGGTAAATATAAAATTATTGGTTATATCTCGTTTTTTAGAATAATATTGGGTAGACATTTCCATAAGAATATAACAATCCTATCACATCTTTGTCGTTTTTAAAAAATATTCAAAAGTGTCCCATTATTTCTTGTTAGTGAATATTGAAAGTGGTTTTAGAATGTTGACATTTTGAATTTTTCTAGTCCTTATAATCTAAACTAGCGAGTATACAAATAAATATTCGTGCTTAAAATATTTTAAGAAAGTACAGGGTTTAATTATTTAATTATTATTCAGAGGATTTGGCAGCTCGTCCGAAGCTGAAACTTCTTCCACGGACAGTCGCCGACCCTATGAATGCAATGGCTAGCACTAACCAGGCGTCATCAATTTTCGGTAATGCTAAGCCTCGGGAGGAAAATTTGGCGAAGAAAGGTGACGGCGACACCAAAAACAATGGAACCAGCGAGCCACAACAACAGAAACAACAACAACAATGAATAGTTCAGCTACCTAAATGAAGTCATATTGAGCTTTACTTGGCAGCACCGTTTTTGCAATTATTTAGAAACATGCAGATTTAATTGAAGAAAATTATTTTTCTAAGATTGCAATGGACGAACTAAGCAGAATTTGTTTCAAAATATTGTATACTATATACACTAAATTGTAATCTATGAGTAATAAATTATTTTTACGGTGATAAATACCTTTTCATCATAGCTAATATTGTAGCCTCTACTCTGATCTTATACTTCGTAACGTATATCATAATTTTGTAATTAGTGGAACATTACATTATTGCATATTGTACATTTTCAGTTCATTTTCGTAGCTGCTTTTCAAAATCTGTGTTGATTAAACTTCGGGTTAACTTTCAGTTTCTTTAGGTGAGTACCTATTCGAAAAGAAAATAAATATCTGTACACTCGAGAGTGAAATTCATAGCCAATACTCTCCTGTAAATCGTCCCAAAATATGTCATCAGACTTTTTGCGAATAAATCACAACATCCTATAATTGCTTTGGCCTTTTAATTCCAAGAACCCAATCCCTAATTACTGTCGATGATAGAATTTAGTACATTTTCCTGTGCATATAGTAAAATTTCGTATTCATTTCATCGGAGCTGATTTAAAACACATTTTTATTATAAATCGTGAGACTAAAGATATGAGCATAATTATTGGGTCGATAATAGTGAATTAATAAACAGGACTGACTGCCATTTGAAAGTTTTATTTTAGGCTTATATTTGTTCGATTTTATTTCATTGTTCATTCATTATATTGGTTCTAAACCCGAATTATCATAAACGCGAAACGGAATAGTATGTTTAAAATATATTCAATTTTTGTACACTGTCTATCGAATATTATACTTTCAATTATGCGGATTCTTTTTTAAAGAAAGTATTACAACGTTCTTTTAGTGTTGTACTAACTGACCACTAACCCATGTCTCTCCGTTTGTTCTGAGAGCAATAAATATAAATGTCTTAAAGTTTAATGTCCACCCCAACCTAAGTATACACCGAAGAAATAAAAATTCAATTAGAAAATTAGAGAAGTATAATAATGCAAGACCGGTGTACGGATCGCCATGCATTTTCGTAGGAAGGTTAGCCCATCCAAATGTTTCCAAATTAAAAAGTTTTTTTTCAGCTGGGGACAAAATTTACGATTTTGTCCCCGCCCACTCTGTTTATGAGCTCTATCATGAATCATCAATTCATCAGGACAGTTCAATATGAAACTGCAACTTGGTCAATACAAAAAAAGTTGACATTTTATTTTGGAAACATTCGGATATGAGCTACCCTGGCACAGTGGCACTGCAATGATAGCTATACACGAACCTTGGTAATAATATGTATAGTGTATGATAGGTATAGCTAATATCCTGGAGAATGGGACTTGCCGTGCGTTGATTCTGTTAGGTGTCTTCCTTTAGCCCCAGACGCCGTCTTTACCCCTTTCTACATCTGGCGCTAAACAGAACATTTAAAAACCTGTTTAGTTTACATTTTACACATTCCTTCTCTTTACAGCCTGCTCGTGTTTGCAAGTAACTAACAATGTCAAAACACATTAAAATCCCGTGGATTGTATTTATTTGTACCAAAAACGAGATTTTAGTGTGTTTTGACATTGTGAGTTATTAGTCAATGCAGTAAGGGGTTGTTTTTTGTACTTCGGGTTATTGCTTTAATTTTACCTTCAGTTTTTGGTTGTTAACTTTTTGATTGTTTTACATCATACAAACAGATTTTACCGGTGAGTTTGACATCTTGATTCTTAAAAAGTTAATTTTAAAAGACCTATTTCATAAGCTAAGAATATACTTGTGACAGGGTTTGTGGGATGGCAGCCTTATTTCGGATTCTGATGTCAAAGTTCATCAGAAAGGACAATGAATTTAAGGTGTGAATTCGAAAATAGACTTTTTGGGCATAAACCATTTGGTTTTAAATCATTGATTTATTTAGTTATCTAATATCCAACATTGGACATTACACCAGCCGAGTGTTACCCTGTGATATTTTGATGAAATCATTTTCCACAGAAGAAAATAAAAAGGGCTAACGTTTGTCTTTAACAAAGCTTTTGTAAAAATGTTAATTTTATTCTTTGAATTGATTTCCACTTGCAGAATTCTCCACCGGCTACTGTAGAATCCACTTCCTCTTCAGAAATGACTTCTAATCCAAGAACTTGCACTACTCCGCTTTTATCCAGTGTTACACCCCGAATTT
Organism: Tomocerus minor; assembly: GCA_009936455.2. Taxonomy (NCBI): domain Eukaryota; kingdom Metazoa; phylum Arthropoda; class Collembola; order Entomobryomorpha; family Tomoceridae; genus Tomocerus; species Tomocerus minor. The sequence goes on from JAAAYG020043911.1 coordinate 6,859, forward strand.
CGGAGCAGCCTCTGCCAGCTACACCTGAAACGGATGCAATTATTTCGTCGCCGTTAATGACTGATCCGAGAACTTGCACTACTCCAACTTTATCTAGTCTTGTCCCCCGAATTCGGGAACATTCCCCGCTATCTACACATGAAACAGATGATGTTCTTTATTCTTCGTTAATGACTTCTGATCCGAGAACATGTACTACTCCGATTCTCTCCAGTCTTTCCCCTAGAATTTCGGAGCATTCTCCGCCAGCTACACCGGAAACAGATACAACTCTTTCGTCTTCGTTAATCAATGGCCCTACGTCAGGTTTCTCATCTCTCATAATTTCAAATTCAAATGTTTCTCCGACAGCCTCTCCCCAAATGAACAGAACTGGAACGTATTCTTTGAGAATTGGACAAACTACTCCTGTCAACAATCGGGAAAGTATTTCTCCCATTCCTGTTCGACAGAGACAATTTGCTATTAAATCTACATCAAGGCCCCCGGAATTCTGGCGAAGGTTACGTCGAATTCTTGATCAACAAATTCAAGGGCTACATGATCCTGTCAATCACACACGCTCAATGTTTGAAAATCAAGAGGAATTTTCAATGACCGCCAGAACTGAACGTTTGGGAACCCCGATATTTCGACTTCCTGATACTTTCCGGATTGATCCCTTTCCTAGAGTCGAAAGTGCAAATAATATTCCAACCACAAATATCCCACCTGTAGTTCCGAGAAAAAAGACAACTACTGCTCCTGCTTCTAAAAAGAAAGTAACTTCCTCTGTCAGGATAAAGGAAACTGCAAGAAAATCTACGTCTCGACCTCCAAATTTCTTTGGTTCTTCATTACAGACGTCGGATGCTTTTCAGAGAGCTGCTGCTACTGTTATAAAACAGAGAAATGCTACTACTGCTCCAAAAAAGAAAGCTGCTGCTCCAGAGTCGAAGAAAAAAGTTGCTGCTACTGTCACAACAAAGGAAATTGCCAGGAAATCCACTTCCAGGTTGTCGGATACCACAAGTTCTTCACGTCACACTTATTTTCGGAGATCTGTTACTAGCAGAAAAGAAACTGCTAGAAAATCCACTGCTCTGCCACCACGTGGACGCAGAAATTGTAGAATGCCTCATTCAAGTCCCTTGATTTGTTCTTCGGGATCTGAATATGAGTCTGATGAAGACAAGAAAAATAAAAACGGCAGCAAAAGACAAAAGCATACGTGAATGATAATATTTATGCTTTGGGCCATTAAAAGAGAAAACTAGTAGAATGCGAAGCTTTCGAAAGAGAGGAAGGTACTGAATATATTAACCGTTGGCAGGTACGTGCAAACCATTACTAGTAGTGGTAGGCGCTAAGTGGATAGTAAAGGTTGGACCAATTTAATTATTAATTTTATACAAAGGTTCAAATATTTTGCGATAGCATTTAGTCTTAACTTAACGAGCTCTGAATATCTTCATTGCTGTTAAACATAGCTGGCTTAATCGGTAGTAATCGAAATGTTAAATATAGAGAAATTAATAATGTAGTATAGCATTAGTACAAAATAATAGACTAGAATTATCGATTAAAAATCTGAGCTGTACACCATATTATTATTATTACTCGATTTACTTTGTTTAGTGATATATTTCTGGAAATCGCCAAGCCAAAATATACTCAAAAATCCAAAGTATTATATTCCAACAATACTTTATTAACTATTATTGTCCACATTGATTATTTACCAAATATTGACTTGATAGTATACAAATGAATTTACTATTCAACACATTTACATTACAAATAACACAAATGAATTATATTTTTAGTTCTGATAAGCAAATGAACTGCTTACCTTGACCATTTTGTTATATTGATAATTAGTTGTTAGTAAGAATATTATATTTCCAGTGTTATTTATTACTTATTGTTTGGATTGGAGTAATTGTTGTGATTATTTAGTCAGTACAATTCAATGTTAAAAGAAAACATATCTATGTCATTTTTGTGGAGTGTAATTTACCTGAAAAAAGTAAAAGTTGTATTTGTTGAAAGTATCAATAAGAAAATCAACAATTAAGAACTGTGCTACAAATGAACTATTTGTTCTTAATATTGCAATGAAAACTTATTCAAAGACTGCCTTATGTATTTACAAATGCTACTCAAATTCAAATGTAATGCCTTAACTTACAGATCTGTGTTTATGAATTTCGAAAAGTGTGACTTTCCAATGGGAACTCCCTGTGTTCATTATTTAGTGTTATGAAATAGTAGAATATTTTAGGATTAATTATTAATTGTGCATGGGAATATTAACGACTTGTAACATATATATTTACATTCCTATAAATATATTTGGTATATAGAACAATATGTTTGGTGTTTTTTGTAATTCGTTTTGGTGTGCGGAACAATGCATAAATACATAATATTTCAGTTACTATGCTATTATTGACTACTTTATTATTTCATTTTTTGTAAGCTGTGAATACAGTTACTTCTGATCTATTTTGTTCGTTTTCAGAATTCTTTCATGTATCCTGTATTACAATTTATGATATAATGTATGATGATGATATGTACGAAAGGGCCTTATCCATTTATAGAAATCCAAATATGTAGTACTTGGTTAAATGGGTCAGTTGTGTATATTAGTATCGGGGACGAATACTATGTATTAGTGATCATTTTGTACCATGTCAGATTAATTGGGGACGGTACCTACATTTGAAAGACTTAGTCAATGGAAAGGATTGTTATCTTAGATATGATGAGTTTTGTAATTACATTTAACTAAAAGGGAATTTTGTAAGGACGAAAAAAATGTACGAGAACTTATTAATCTTTACTGATATCGAAAAGTACAAAAATGTAAAAGAGCTTCAAAAATTACGGTAGCTAAGCATATATTGCATTTGTTTATATGCACAATTAGTTGACAAAAATGTAATTTGTTGTTCAATTGTCCTTTCACATAATATATTCCAAAAAATACGCTAGGCGTTGTTATGGTTATTTTCTTTACGACGCGGCGTAAATTAATAGTCACTAGTTAGTTTTCAATCTCAGTCACAATTTATCTCTACCAAACAGACTGTATATATTGTATTACAAATTCCTGGAACATAATAGTCAAATGTGTGCCTTTATATTATATCATTGACTGACGAAGTTATATATTCTACAATTACAATTATATCTATAAATAATGATAAGTATAATTTCATTATGCAAAATATATAACAGTGTTCAATGAATTGTAGACTCATAATGATTATTATAAGTACCTACATTAAATGCTTAGGTATACAATTAGTAATTAAATAAGATCTAAAGTGTATTCCAAACAATTTTGACAAGAACGATGAAATATGAATTCTAAATAAGACTGCAATTGTAACTGAAATAAGAAATACAAGTCACTTGTTGGTGTTCAGCTGGAATTACATATTATTATAGCTTGTATTATTGTTAGCATCTAGGAATGTACAAAGCAAAGTTCAATAAATGAGATATATGATATATTAGCTCTAAATTTAATGTTCTTTTCCTTATTGTTAAAATGAAATAGTCACTTCAGCTATTATCACACACATGTATAAGGGGATAAATTATCACAAGGGCCTCGTATGCATAAATTCAAAGACTGACTCCATGTATATCCATCCCCACATTTATGTTTGTAGTAAATAAATACTGATCCAAGTAAATAGCAACGGTAATATTGATGACACGGATCTTCAGGAGCTGGGAAATAACCTATTGCCCTGCATACAAATTCAGAGGAGTTAATTGTTGTGGTTGAAAGAGGTGTTATCGTCATCTCAGTAGTAGTTGTAGGATCAGGACATTCGCCAATGTCACAGTTTAGAAGATCTTGGTTCCAATGGGAAGTAGGTGGGCAGGTGCAATGTCGACGATGGAGTTCTCCCTCGTGTAATATACAGATGTAATATTTAGTACAGTCATATGCATCAGGAAAATGTCCGTCCGACGGACACACAAATATTGGAGTTGTCGTTGGATTTGATGTACTTGCAGTTGATGTCATTTCTGATGTCGTGGATTGAGTTGTCGTTGGATTTGTTGTGGTGACAGTTGTTGTAATTTCTGATGCCGTGGATTGAGTTGTGACAGTTGACATCATTTCTGATGTGGTGGGTAAAGTTGTGGTCGTAGTCGTGGTTGTCTCTCCTATTTTGCTTTTTGTTAAAACCAAAAAAACAGTTTAAAACAAGTAAAACATAAGTGAGATATGAAAGATAATTAGGCACATAAATCACGAATGCCCCAATTAAGGTATATTATCTATTTGTACATTTTTACTGTCTGAAAAGCATGGCTATAAAATATTTAATAGGTACTTACATTTCACAAACAGAGTGTAAAAATGAACTCATTGGAGCTGTGTCCCAAAAACTATGAAATAGACCATTCGAAATGAGAACACGAGCATCGGAATCATTTCTAATGGGTTGGTTTGAATTCCAATCTGTAAAAATCATTTCTGCTCCCGTGGAAACCCAACGCCACGCATTACTGTTGCTATCAAAAGCTCCGGATGTCCAAATAGTTTCTTATTTTGTATTATTATAAAATAATATAATGTTTTTTCAACTTCGACTTTTTTTATTAAAAATTATATTTCCAAATACTTCCATTTCTTTCGTCCAAATAAATGATTGTTTAACTCAAGACTTAGAAGATTATTTATACTTACGGATATTGTACTTAATCTGCAATTGGCGAATGAAGAAGTTTTCCTCTTCACTTTCGATTGAAAGTAGGTGTCCTTTAAGATTCACTCGACAGTTGAACCATGCATCGCCCCAGTTAGACTATATTTTGTTTAAAAAAACAGCAGTGATTTCTTTTGGATAATTGTGAATCTCAAAAAGGCATGAATAACTTAATGATTCATCAGACATAAAAGATCAGATATCATAAATTTTACTCACTTCACTGATGGTCATAAAGTATATAGATTGAGTATTCCTAGTGTTCCAACTTTTAAATTTTAATGTTTCTCCAATCAGTGTGTATCCTGTCAAAAATTTAAAAAAACGACAGATATAAATGATAATAAAGACGTCTGCAGTAATAAAATCTTAATTGAACTTAATTTGTAAAGGAAATCAATTGACCAAGTGATTTAAATGCATCGCTTATCATTGCCAAAGCCAACACAAATAAAGTTAATGAAACTAAATTCATATTCACGATTAATGGATTAGCACGACAATTTTTTGTAATTTTCAACTAGGTATACTGAAACTAGAGAAAAATTTATGCGACAATGCGCAATGTAATGGGAAGGCTGAAAGTGCGAGGATGCTGAGATGAGGCTGTATAAACTGTTTAAAACAAAATATGTTTTGCGTGCAATGCATGACCTAACAATTCGTTTTTATGTGTATCCGATCAAATAGTGAACCAAATAGATAAGATACAAACCATAAATATTTATATGCAGTTTTTAGAATTCTTATTTTCTTGCATACGCATACATTATGTCATATACATCGACATGAAACATTAAATCCATATAGAGCCTATATATGCATGACATGAAATTTTCATTTATTAAGAGGGAACATAGTGACCTCTTTATGGAAATGTTCGATCTGTCTGTCTGTCTGTCTGTCTGTCTGTCTG
>JAAAYG020043922.1:6841-24273 GCA_009936455.2 Tomocerus minor
TAACATACGTTTAATCCAACCAAACCCCAAGAAAAATGAGCTTTATTGCATGTAGTTCCTACCTCAGCACTCTCAACCTATACGCTATAAGTAATTTTATCAAGTTTTTCACTCTACCTAATCCATATAAATAATCCGGCCATTCATGTTCTCATGTATATCATATGCTATAGCTACAAGACATACACCTAAAGGTTATAAGCATGTTATCTCTAACTGAGTTATATAATAGAACTCTGAAAACCTGAGAAAACGGAGAATAACAATGTGTAGACGTTGCCGGCATTGACCAGTATGCAGCCAGCATGTAAACAACCCTAGGATCTCTGATGTAGTACATACAGTGCAGTGGAAGGAAATAAAATATTTTTAAACTTCTTTTTACAACCATAGACAGTAAAACCTGCTATATCTTTGTAACTTTGGATCAGACAGACGGAGCAATTTTGTGTAATTGCCTGTGCATATCATTTTCCACCGGGTGTTTCAACGTGACTTGACAGACCCACTAGAGTTTCTCTTGTGTAATTGCATGATGCTCTATTTGAAATTGTAAGGAGAGATGTTTTATTTTTAGGAAGTGTTTGAGAAATGATGGCTAATAGTTGCTATGCATTGCCACGTCCTAGGCGCTATTCATCTTAACGCTTAGAGAAAGTTTCCCACAACATAAGACTTGGGTGCGAGGACGTATTGATTACAATATGGTAGTAAAAGGTGGAATATGGTGGGATGGTTGGGAGTTGTGCGGCGATATGGTGATAGATAAGCGTAGAATTCACTGCAGTCTCTTACCTGACCATAAAAGATCCATATAATCTTGGCCACGTATCTGTAGGCTGTAATGCGGTGGTGATTTGATTGTGAGCTGAACATGTTTATTCGAAATCGAAAGGGATATACGGTATTTTCTTTTATCTCTTGGAAAAGTAATTTTTATTCTTTTCTTTGGCTCCGACTGCGGGTTGGAAAGCTTTTGTAGTCCTGACTAAGCTCAAGTGAAGTCACTGACAATTCACATTACAATCACGATCATGACTTCCTTCATTCCGCGGATATCACTCTTGTTTTCCTTCTCCCGCTTCCTCGCTCAACCTCAACATTTTTCGGTGGATACACATTTCAATACAGAGCTAGTGTCTTTGTTATGCAAGGGGAAGAAGCCACAAAAGTCTGTTGAGCACTATCTGTAACTCTCACTCGGCCCATATGCTTCCCTGCATTATATATATCATTGTGTGTGCACAGAAGGGCCAGGCCAAGAAGGTGGAATATCATTTCCCTTCCTCCTGCTACAGCACTCACTACACCCACCGCATCTGTCTACAATGAACGGACGGGCAGGAATATAGAGAAAATTTAGTAAAAAGGGCAACTGGACACAGAGCTGCTCCCATTTTTCAAATATTCCAGTCAGGAAGAGCGGACTACTCTCGGCGGATGAGATGGAGACTTTACATTCTTTAGAAACTCGTTTAGAATGATATCTGCTGTTCAGCACTGATAGAGTAATAGCAGAGGAAAACGGAAAGCAAAAAAAACTTTCCCTCGTGAAATAACTAGGCAATGCAGTCAGTGGAGATAACAGAAATAGTTGAGAGGAGGTAGAGAGAAGGGTTCCGGGATGGCAGCTCACAGGGAAAGTTAACAAACATGTTAAAGCATTATGCCAGGGAGAGAATAGGTCGGTTGAGTGTGATGTGCGAGCTTTCCCTGCTTGGGACTAGCAAATATGTACAGGGAAAATAGAGGAGAGCCATAATATAGCCAATAGCTACAGAGCGAACTGTACAGACGATGCAGAGATCAGAGAGAGTGAGCTGAACTGAATTTCGATTGCCGTGTGCAATTGTGGAGGATAAAGTGTGGTGATCTGCAAAGCAGGGAGCATCAAGTTTCTGGACCTGAAGATCAGCTCAGCCGGCTCAGCTAGACAAGAGAAGATCAGAGGACAACTTTGTTAATGTGATATCCTTTCGGCTTAGTCCGGCTATTCCACCCTCGATATTACTGTACATATATGAGAAACAATCCCCTGGTTCTGTTAAGCACTCTATTTGCGTGGCCTAGATTCCTTCCTCGTGCACTCCCTCGCTTTACTAGGCAAGGACATGCATGGAGAACGAGGTAGGACAAATATTAAGTCTAGTAGACATGGATGGACTACTATCCAAGACTTTACAGGTACTTATTGCACATAGGAGTATCATCTGCAGCAAAAGGACACGGACGAATCCTCGGAATCAAACATTAAATGTTATTGCCTCTAGACGTTGCTCAGTGTGAAGAGAGGATGATTAAAAGCGTTGTTAGATGTCCTTTTGAGTGGTGAGGCTGGAGATGGAGCTATTTAGCCACTGTATTTATAAGCAAGGCAAGATCCGCTTATTGTTAGTGATTAAATTAGAAAGGAGAGCGATTATCCATTTATCTCTTTTATCCTGCTCATCTAAGGGCCTCTTCTGGCCCATAGATTATTTTGGAAGGAAATCCTATTTTCTCCTCTGTACTTAGTCTCCTGTATGAAAGTCAAAGAAGATACAATAATCTACAATGGAGAATGGATGTAATGGATTCGAGTCAAGGTGTATTATTTCATTAGTCTTCCTATGAGCGATAATATGGACATTGATCTATGGGGAAAGGATCGCGAGAGAAAGTGGGAGAAAGGGAAGAAAAGCAATCGAGCGCAAACAGTGCTCTGTATAGCAGCTGAGTCGTAAAATAAAAGTGCATCCTTCTATCTTGTATCTATGTATGTATATGTTTAAGAGTTGTGTGATACACTGTTGCTGTTCCAGGGAGCATGAAAGAACTCTTCCTGTCCCTTATCAGATCACTATTTTCTCTAATAGGTACATGTTCAAGTAAATGCTGCATGCAGTCGAGTCCAAAAAGGCAGCAGCGCCTATTGTACAGACAGAGCGTGCTGATATCATTCCGTTTTCCAGACTATTCCGTAGTAAAATAAAAATCCTCTGCTCCTATAGCTGAAGAAAGAGACTATAACGGCCCTCTCCTCTCCATCTGTAACTACCACTAAGAGAATATTCCATTAGAGTCTCCATCAGAATATCTTGTGCAGGCAGAGGAGGGGGCTATAGCGGAGTAGACATTGCATCTCGTCGGCAGGAACGAAGAGATGGGACAGAGGAAATAAAATAAATGTATTGTGTTGTGTATTAGGAACTTTAGAATGGGAGTGTGTCTCCAGCAAATATAATGCAATGTGTACGTGTGTATTTGCTTTTCTGCTCACTGCACTGCTCCAGAGCCTAGACGTCTAGCCGCCATCCGCTGATACAGTGAGCGTGGCTATATCGGAATTCATTGCATTCACGCCGACTTTCCTATCATTCTTGTCTTCTTATCGGATTTATTTTCTTGCAGATTTCCTCTATTCCATTCGAGTAAGCACCCTCCTGGCTGTCATTCTAGGTGAAAATCCTTACTCCTTTTCTATACAGGACGTGTTCTCTCACTATTAGTGTACTTTTAGTACAGGAATTCTACTTCACAGCCTAGTACTCGCACACAACAATAATGCTATCTGAAAATACAATAGTTTCGCACTTATATACCTATTTATTAAGCTGCTAAGTGTTCCGAGCCTGTTGTATAGTCTACAAGACGCATTTGTGAAGTACTGTAGCGATAGCCACGTACCTAAACAGCTGCTTTGTAACGCTCCTATATTTATACTTTTTAGCAATCTAGCTCAACATGCAGTGTTTCATAAAGGGATTTGATGCTAGAGACCACACACGAAGATTTACGGAGAAAGCTAGTAGGCACTACATTGAATAAGTGTCTACATATCTAGGTACATTATTTTCTCCTTCCAAACTACTTCATTTTACGCTTGATGCCCACTTTTCTAAAGTTCCAGTTATACTGATATTACTCCAAAGGCTTTGCGCAAATGTAATTCCTTCTTTTCCCCCTACTCTTTGCAGTAATTGCCTTTTCCTTCCATTATTGATTTCGAAAAGATTGATTTAGGATAGTTTCTCCTTCATAGAAAAGCTCAAAAGACTAACTGCGAGTAATAACTTTATGGAATCCCATTAAAATTCAATTCCAGTCTCACGTCTATATAGACACACTTTTTTGTACTATGCATATTCATTTTTCTAGATACCTACCTATCAGCATAGTATGCAGATTCCTGTTGGTCGTTAATAGATGTATGTGTGAAACTAATAGCTGTACATGTATTATAAAGAAGGTTGCATCCTTTCATGCTCTTAGTAAAGATTGTCTTTTTAATGTCTTGTTCATAGTGAAACTAAGAAAATCATTAAATTAGATCAGAAGGTTGGATTTCCGTCATGGGACTCACCCATATGAGAAGATACACTCACTTTTATATATTTTAGGGGCTTAGCTTAATGCAATTCAGATTTCAATATCCTGTGTAGGGCAAAGAGTATAAATTCTGAGCCCGCTGCGTCTACGATCTAGGGAAAGTAAGCCAATTCGAATGAAACCTACTTTTTCGACACCTTTTCCGTTACTTGGCTTTCTCCTACTATGTGGTCACTTTAGTGCCTTTAGATACACCTTTTCAAAGGAATTTGGAAACCCAAATGCGGAGTCAGACTCGGCCGAAGGTGCCAACGCAAAGGCAAGGAATATTTTTGCCTTGATCATCAATTACACCGCTGGGGGTCTCAAACTTCTGTTGGGCCTCAACCCTTTTGGCCTGACTGACAATGAGTTACGTAGCCATGAATCCTATTCTTAGCTTCTTCTGCTTTACTGAGCTTTACTTAACCAACTAAAATGAAAGTTTTGTATTTCATTCCTAAGCGCTGTCTCTTGATGAAAGATAGCAGGCCGTCGGTAGCTGTGACATTACAATATTACAAATGTTGGGTGTTCCTCGGCTCACAATTATGTACAACTTGTTTTACTGCTTCTCTAACTAGATTGGATGGCTGCATGCAGCTCACACAAACTCAAACCCTAAAAAGTTGGACCTTTCAGCTCTACCCCTAATCTCGTGAACTTGTAAATGTTTTTTTAATTTACACGATTGTTAAATGTAAAAGACTTTTCTCCAATGGACTAGGAAAAATAAAGGAGCACTTTCTAATATGCAGGCAAGGAACGACAAGTGTATCGAACACGATGGATTGTAAATATTTTTGAACTTAAATATTTGAATTGATACTAGTAGATTGTAGATTTTTAATTTGTTTAAATCGTAACTGAGAAAGCAATTTCCGTGCGTAAAAGATGTTTCCTAATATCAATCAATTGCATTTGGTGAAACATTCCGTAAATCGATCGCAAAATAATAAATGAGTTTATACAGCCGGTGCAGCTGTATTAGCCAGGGAATTGTAAATAAAGTATAAGTTTCTTGAAGTGAGTTACTGTAAGATATAGTGCGCAGTGACTACATTGCATTATTATCTACTATATTTTATGCACAGTTTGGCAAACAAATGAAGATGTACTAGTTCTAAAGTACACGATAAACACAGTATGAATATTTAAATAATAATGATAGAGACAACATAACATTTGTGTAGTTTAAAATTTAGTAGCGTGTTAGTTAGGAGATATTATAGCTAGGAAGAGAGACGTCTATTTTGACTGGGGCACGTATAAATGTAAGAACAGCTGATTAATCAGAGTTGGTGAAGATGTTCTGGTGTAAACGTTGTATTAGGAAAGTTATGAGTCTCATTGGAGTGTGACTGAGATGAACAAGGGAGGGTAATAATGATATTGAAGATGAAATGAGGCAAGTGATGCACTGGAGTTGCATTTCATCTTCATTTCATCTGCATGAGACGCGCTGAGTAGGAAAGGAGACTACCGCTACTCCTGCGATGTGCCTAATCGAGATTCCGCAGCTGGCAAAGTTTTCATTCAATGTAATCAAACACGAAGCGATAAAGAAGAAGATGACGGGGGACGGAACAAGCAGAGCTCTCGTTTTTACTATCTTAAAATATCCCAGTTTATCATTATCTGCTCTCATTTAGTGGATTTGAGTTGTAAATTAATATAATAACGGAAGGAAGTTGCTTATTTTCCTCTTGGCACTTTTCCTAAGTTCGTCACGTCAGACACCCGAGCCAAGTTTTACACCAGAAACCAGAAAGAACTGGCTATGTAAATATCCACATAAATATTGCATATATGTAGTTCATGGGGTTATATAATGTTCGAGAGAGGTTTTGCTTTAAGAAATACTTAGTATGTAAATACAGAGGATTTTCTATTCTCGCTCTCACTCCCTTTTATCAAAAGTGTAGGAGAGAAGAAGTCCAATTGTGATTGTCTATGCGCAAGCTACTGACTTTTGAAAACAGGAAGACATGGCATTTGAAAGCTAGAGATTCCTCCAACAAATTAATACTACATCCTTTTCGTAAAAGAACTGAGAAAAGACATGTCTGAGTAGGAGTTTCTTGGCTTCAGAAGAAAGATTTCAAACGGGTTTTCCTATAACTGCCCCTATAATCTCGACCCGACTCTATCTCTAACTAATGATACATAAGACATAGATATTTACATTTAGTACGTACATTACAGATATAATGCGAATTTCTTTTGTCATCATGGCTCGTCTGTGCTCTACGACTACCTACTCCAAGTCTAAAATAGAAAGCAGACACATGGCAATCTCCTTTCGTCACAACAAAATATTGTGTGCTTTTACAGAAATCCCCTTTTTCTTCTAATCAAGCTAATTGTAAGTTATGCAAGGCGTTTCGAAACATTAATGTTTCCCTGTCATTAATTACAGTACTACGGTACTGCACTTTGTGGAGGAATAGCCCGCATTGTGATGAATGTAATACAAGCTCACTCACTCACAGCAACTAGCTAATCATTAAATACCTCAAGCCGAGCATCAGTTAAACTATAACTAATTCAATTTAATTCCCGTTCGTGCATCGTGTACACTGCAACTTGCAATAGCCACACCTTTTCCTTATGTCATAAATCTTTAACAAGAGTATGCATACTAATGAGCACTATTTCTAAGGGTTAATGCACTTGCTGTGTATTTTGTGCTCTCACCACCAAGTAGACTTTCCGGGGAATTACATTACTTTTTTCTCAAAGAATAATTACGTTCGTCTCAATGCTCACAATTCAGACAATTCTCAACTTTTGAACAGGTACACGCACTGTTATGAAAGCATAAAAGCCACAATGAACAAAGGATTCATGTTTGTAAAGGGAAAGATTTAGCAGACACAATGTTGTAACGAGTCATTCGTGCATCTGTGTTCTAAACTTTTGTTCGTGGACCGTATTTAGGGAGCTTTTTTTGGGATTTGTTGACTCATAGGCTGTGTATTGTGTACATACTGTGACTTATTATTTTATTGTTTGTATGCATACAAGAGCTTTTGTCAAGGTACACTTTCATCTAATACAAAGGAGAGATTTTTTGTATTTGGTGATAGTGATGTAGGTCAAAGAGAGTGTAAAAGATTTAGTGTTCGCTTGCTTGGCTCTATTTATTTGTAATGTGTGTGCAAATAAAAAAGCTAACATTCGTCTGCTTATTTTTAGGGTTTTCGGAGATTAAGTTTTATTAGTTTTCTGTTCTCATAGCCATAGCCAGACTAATGAATCCTTAATGCTCGAATCTCTCTCTTCCCCTTTCGGCATAAGCAGAGAATATTTTGAGGCATTCAGCAGCTACACGTGTTAGACATGTTGCATTAGTTTGTGAGCTAAAGAGAGTCGCTCGCTACCTATGTACATGTGAGTGCGGTTGATTGGTAGTATTGCGAGAGATGCCTTTTGATTGTCAATGCTGAGGAGGTTATTTGGTATGTATGGGGAGCTATGAGTTGGGATGAGTCTTCTCGAGAGGAAAACAGATTTCTAGGCTACTGCGACAAAGACATATCTTGGCATTGTAGCTCTGAGGACAAAAGAAAGAGTCGCAAAGTAGTTTCGTGTAGCTGAGAACTTTGCTTTGTAGGAAAAGCTTATTGGGAGTACTTGGAGGAATGGATGTGAGGACTGGGGTCGGATACGTATTAGGAGCGGATGAAAGGAAGTGGAGTGCTTTCTTTACTTAAGTAACCTGAAAGTGACGTCTGGATGGGTTAGGTTAGGTGACCTCACTTTCCCTCCAGCCACTTTGCTCGTGGAATTAGTCGAAAGAAAGTAACTGCTACGCTGAGTTAGTGCAACTAAAGTGACGATGGGAAGACAATGGAGTCGGACAGTGCCAATTTCCGCCTTTTTACAAATCTTTTAACGTCTTTCCGTGCCTTGGTTATGGAGAAGGAGAAGAAAGCTGACTGCCAACCGTAAATACACTCGGCCAGACAGACACAATGCAAAGAGACATCTGGTCATGTCTAGCAAGCTAAACCAAGTCAACTATTACCCAATGTCCTAATTTCTTTCCCCTACTCACTCAACACACATAATTGTCAAGGAGCAACCCAAACTGCGGTTTTTCGTCAACGTAAATAAGAGGAGAGGAAACTGTAGCTCTCTCCTTTAGTCATATTCAAGAGGAGCAAGAGGAGAAAGTTGGCAAGGAAAGCCTGAATCAACTTGAGGACAAGCGACGACACTTGCGGCAAAACAGATTCATCCGCAGAAAATTATTAGAAAACTATTAGAGGGCTAGACAGTTTCTACACGCTCGTGGACTTGACGCAGAAGGATCCCTCCTCTCCGCCCTGATTTCAGCCATGAGACAGAAACGATTTCTGTCTGGGAAAATATTTTTGTTGTGGCGAAGGTGGATTTAGGGCAGGGCATGTGTTTATTATTGGTTTATAAACTCAACGTTTTAAACTCCCAAATTATTCATAAGTGCTACATCAGTCATGTCGTTCATGACAGATAGATGTCTATCGATCGGGAACCCACTGTACTACCTCCCTCTCCCTATCATCAACTATTTACAATATAATGCTACGCTTTAATTTTCATTTAATTTAAACAGTATTTTACTGTTGGTCATCGATTCATATGCAATATGCAGGTGACTCTACCTCTATATATTACTGCTTTACAAAATTGGGCTCAAGCCAAAGGTGAAGTGTTGAGTGGAAAATAGAGTTGTGTCTTGTGTGTTTTAGACTGTCTTCCTATATTGACTTTTGTCACCTCAAACTGTAGTGCCCGAAATTTCCACAATAAGTATATTTGTATTTATATTCATGTTCAGTTGAACCAGCAAATTAGTTTTACTTCATAAAAGTTGTTATTTTGTATAACTCATTTTTCAAGTAAATCCACTGATAAGTCAATATCTTCATGTGTCACTGTGAGGAAGTGGTGAGTTTTAAATCTTTTTTTGGCTTTCGTACAAACAAATTTTAAAACTTCAACGAGAAATTGGTGCTTTGTATGCGATTCTAAAAAGTTATAATTCCTATTTGCACTTAGTAAAATAGGAAAATTTTATGACCAAAAGTGGATTTTAGTGGAGCAGGAGGAGGGAATTAAGTTAGTGTGGTAATGGGAAAAGCCTCTGGATCGTCTTTTGATTGAACAAAGTAAAATTTTGTGACCTTTAGTTAAAAGTATTCGAATTTTCTATTGTAATTTATGTATTAGGGTAGCATCCTGCGACAAAGTTTGTCTTTTTGGCGGAGTAATATTTCTAAAAGTTTTCCTAGCTCTCAGGATTACTAAGCAGACTAAGATATTAGGAGAAAGAAGTAGAGGAGCTACCTGCTGAGTTTATATTAAGATTAGTGTTGTCTATTGTAATTTATTTTTTATTGACTTGTGCTTTTCAATCAGACGCTCCCGTCAGGTAGTCGTCTATTCGCGTTCTTGGTCCAATTAAGTCTGGCAGTGGCACCAGGCTCTTTGACAGAAAATCGCTATAACTTGCTTAAACCAAGGCCAGGCTGGAAATTCCACGATACATTTTTTACATAACACTTGGACCTGAGAATGCCGTCGCCATTAGAGAAGCATAATTTTGTTAAGAATTGTATCCTTGTTGTATTCTGTATCCAATTCCGATTTCCAATTCCATTGGAAATTGCAATGATAGACAAGGGTATATAAAGGCGGTCCTTGGAATGCGTTCCGTGCAGAGAGGAATAAAATGTATGTTTACATACATAAGTTTTAGTGAATGGAGAAAAAATGCTCGTTTTTCCCACTCTGCTCTAAATGTACATAGATAGTGGTGAATATTTATAGGAGACACGCAATGCTTCCTTACTTACTATGTAAGATTGAATGGAATTGGAGCGAGTGGATCGGGAGTGGATACGTGAAATCCCGTGAATGTACTGCCGTGTGGTATTGACATAATAACCCGTAGCTTTCTTTTAGCTCGGAGTGAAAGCATGTGGTTAACTAAAAATACGGAGGGAGAGGATTGGAGGAGAGAGCGGCTATAAGTGTATGTGACTAATAATATATATAAGTAGCTCAGTTATGCATCGTAGGTTATGCTTGGATGTACATCTAACTAATAGATGGAATGGACGAGGTGAGGAGAATGTACGGAGAGTAGTCGATTAGATTTCGGAGAGTAAGTCGAGGAAGGAGGAACATGCAATGCGGCGTAGCTAGTTGCTAAAAGCTAAGACAGAGAGAGAGAGAGAGAGTAAGAGGAAGGCTGTCTCTAGTTCTTCCCTCTAGATTCCCAATTTCCGCTGTCTTCCTTTAGTACTTTCTAGTTCTTGCAGACAGACAAGACAAGGGAAAGCAATAGAAGACATTGTGAAGCTCTAAAAGGTTTTCGAGACAGAAACACTAGGAAGGAACATCCCGTATATATTCCATTAATGGAAACCCAAGTTGGTCGAACTTTTGGTTCCTGAAATATTAATACTTGCTTTTCTCTGCTCTCCCACCGCAAGAAATGTTGTCCTCTCTTTGCGTTACGTAACTCTCAACTGCATGTACCTTGGAGTTAGTTATTGTGTCCGTGCCCGCTAAATTCTCTCTATGACTATGCATCCACAACAGCCGACCTTTTCTCCCGTCCTCCTCCGTCTCACTCCATTGTGTCTGCCAAACTACTAATTCCCGTCTACTCGCTCAGGCCCCACTCCGCTCCCGACTTTCTCCCGATAGTCGCGAAATTTGGACTTAACTTCCCCTCCCACATTCCCTCTAATACTTATTGTGCCTATTGTGTTGTGAAGTTTATTTATACACGGCCAGGCCACCAGATAAAGCACACTCCATAAATATAAACATGAAATGGATCAAACTTCATACAATAGAATTTTTTCTGACTCCGACTCTCACTTATACTTAGTGCTCTCTTAGTGGTAAGTAAAAGTAGTCTGCATAATATACACTTTACATTAGACCCCTGTAACTCAACTGCTAGTGGAGTCGAGTGCAGTTCCCAAATCTTTTTTTTACTACACCATGCCCGTTTTATCCGGTGACATTCATTTCCCACAGATTTTTTCAGGATAAAAATTCTTGAAAATATGCATTACAGTAATAACTACGAAACGGAAATGACTATCGTTTGCTAAAGTACTACAATTGAATAGTCAACTTACTTTCTGCAACTAATACAAAAGAAAAAATTGGCGAAAAGTAGAAATCACTCTGAATGATTGTTTGCGCTTAGGTAAGGAGGTTTGTTTCTTTCTGTCTCTATTCTGTCTCTGTCATAGTGAAGAATCAGAGTTTTGTAATATTATTCTCGCCATAAAATTAAATTTCCTCATTTGGTATTCACAGATTTAATTAAGTTCATAGTAAGATGTGGAAAAGATGTTGTGGGAAATGCAGGGAGAAAATGTTTATCATCGAGCTACTTAAATTGAATGTTGTTGTTGGATGGGGGAGAAATGGTGTTGTGGATTGTAGAATCCGTGGCTCGGAGCCTTTACCTGATGCACTATAATAAGGTTGGTGATAGAAAATGCAAATTGAGTGGTATGGTAATGATGTGCAATCTGACATGTACAAGTTTTATCCAGGAATCAACTGCTGCCTATTTGAGGCTAACTACTGTAACAAGTTCAGAGTAGAAAAATAACTTTTTATTAGATGGAAGTCATAGTGGCAGTCAGGGTCTGTCTGTAGAGTAGTTAGTAAGAGTTAGTAGCTGGCCTATTCTATTATGTATGTGTAATGTATGTAAAGTAATATAGTAGAGTGTAGCTCAATGCTTCCGTATCTTGTAGTGAAATGAACTGGACGAGTTCAAAACTAAGAGTAGACGAGAGTAGAACTACCGCAAGTGTATCGATCAATCTTCGTTCATTTCAGGCGGACACCCTTTGAAAGGCAAAACTTTCTTTTGTATGTAAGTAGTCTTATAACGTGTGCCACATCCATACATGGATAAACTAGAGCATACATAGACTACAATGTCACCGTAATGTTGAGCTATAGAATCGGCACTGACTAGAACAGAAGTTAGGAGAGTAGACATTATTGTATTGTAGTTGCAGGATAGTGAATTGCGTCAGACACGTCATAACATCATAACAAATATTGTGTACACAGGGATTGCCAAAATAGAGAGTCGGGAAGGACCCCACTAATGCACATAGGATTAACATAATAGAACAGGCTTAGTGCCAGACTTTTTACTTCCTTCCAACTAATACCCTTGTTTGTGAGTGTAGCCCCACAACGTACAAAAAGTATTTGCACTAAAGAGCTGCACCTAGCAGTTCAGCTCATTAATTTACTCTTTTTGTGAATATTTAAATAGCTAATAGATTCATAATGCAGGGGGATAAAGAGGAGGCTGGAAATTTTCATAATTAAATATATCTGCGAGATATTTAACATTGAATTTACAGGGAGGGTAAATCTGAAGAATGGAATTTGGCATTAGATTGTGTTAACAAACCGGGACTTTGTTTCTTTTGAGAAGGAAGGAGTAGTTTGTTGTAGTAATGCTTTGACTTTGGCTTCGTTTGACTCGACTCGACGCACGAAAGTTGCTTCGGTGCACTAGAATAGGCCGCGACGGCCTTTCACTACTACTCCTTGACATGATTTGACTGACATGTGGGGAAAAGTAGGCTAATGGCATTCTTCTATATGGAGATAAATAGATAGATACAAAGTAGAGTACTCAACCACTCACTCAGCTTTTTACATACTTTCCTTCACTCACTCACAATCAGGGATATCATATCGTGTTAGCAGTAAAGAGATCCTGTCTTGTCGCCAATTTACAGTCCTTCTCTTTCTCTTCTCATCTCCCTCGTCTCCTTTGGCTCTACTCTTCCTCCTTCTCCTATATCCCCTCTCTCTCTTATCACATGCATTTTCTAAATTAGTTTTCTTTTTTTACATTCAGCTCTCTCTCTCGCATAGACAACAGTCTATTTACTTATGGCAAAATATTTCGCTGCAAGTTGAATATCACCAGCCAGAAGCTGCAGCAAAATATTTATGTGCATTTGTGGTGAGATAAGTGATAGACATATCTACTCTGTCCGTCTGTAGTTAATATAAAACGGGATAGATATTTTCTCCCTTGTTTCCTCGTATCTATAGAATGCAGTAGTTGAATTCGTAACCTTTATGTCAGATGAATAATGTATGAGGAAAGGCCAGGGTGATTGTCAGTCATAGAAGTGATGGAAGGAAAGCTACTGCAGGTAAACCTCGCCAGCTCCTTCCAATTAACTATATCTAAGAGATTGTTGCGTTGATTTCCTCTTCTCGGAAGATAGACAAGTATATGTGGCTACACACAGATATTTGTTCATCCAGTTAGAATCAGAGATCGCGATAAAATTTTATTTTCCGTTAGGCTGGATTTTTCCTTGCCTTTCTCGGCAATTTCTTTGCATTTTGTGGGAAGTGAGCGCTAAAACTTGTAATTTGAGGTAACTCGTTAACAGTAGCTCTATATATAGTCCGTGCTATCATAAAGTATGCTATCTATTCAAAGAATGCAGCCCTAGGGAAAGAAGCTATCATTTGCCGTAATAAATTGCTGCACCGATAATAACAAGGGAGTGAATAATAAATGAGAGGAACAGCCTTGGTAGCCTATCTAATTTATATATCGGTTTATGACAAATTAAACTGTACAATTTTAGCAAATAGCAGTACATGGGAAATTGCTAAATATAACATGTCGTTTTAGGGGACACACAAAAGTTTCTTCATCAAATTTGCAAGGAGCCTCTGAAAGTGACTGGATTCTCTGCTCAACATTATTATATATAGCGTCTTTAAAAATGCAGTTCGTTAAGATGAATTACTACGGCAAAGTTCTTGTTACTTAAACAGCATGTGTAAAACATTTTTATGTATGGGTGCATTTGCTATAATAAGCTGGCTTCGTGCCCATGTAATTTCCATGTAAATATAAGTACAGATTCACATTGTGTTTGCAAACTTGCGTGTGTGATGGCTTATCTCTTTGTAGTACGAACTACGCTAGTTGATTTGATGTACATGAAAAGGAAAAATTGAGAACGAAATGCTGGGAAAAGGTTGGAGGAAAATTAGAATAGTGAAGAGGCTCAGTCAAGTGAGGCATAACAGAGAAAAGCTATTAAGCTATTGTTAGTTAGCTGATTGTATTTGAACTGGAGGAAATTAAGTGTAATTGGAAATGTCAAACGCTGATGCTAAAGGGCAGGTCAGGCATGACATGAATAAATGTGTAAAAGTGTGTTAGTTATTAACGACAAGGGAGCTCACATGAGATAGGCGATACTGTCAGTTGCATGCTCACATCAAATATAATAATGTCTGTGCCTTTTCATTACATTTTTATCTTTACTTTTATTCACTAAATTTGACCTTGTTAAAGGTCGCTTGTTCCGTACTCAAACTCATGCTATCCTTTTGCAGGCGATTTAATGGACTAAAATTTACCTACTTGTTCTAATATCATTGTTTCTATTCTCGTAAAAGTTCGTATGGATTTTAATGCTGTTTTATCATGTATATGAGTAATAAATATATACTTTATATATTGAATTCTCCTATCAAACATGAATAGAATCTTCCCCCACGAAAAAATTTCGTGAAAACACGGCTTGAAGGGTAATTTATGTATAGCTGTGTGGAGCTTTGGGAAAAACAAGCAATTTAGTATGAGCTGGTGAAAGTACAAGATTTTTAGATCAGATTTTGTTTATTTTTGCAGGTTTATGAAAGCTTAGGAAGGAAGGCTGCCGTGTGAGAAAAAACAAACATCTGAAGACTTGGCCAATCTAAACAATTAGCTGGATGCGTGGAGAGTAGTACGAGAGATACGATGAGTGATAAGATAGATATCTAAGAAAACGTTCGTTTGAGTTGCGTACGAAAGCTGATGCGGGTTCAGCGCTCAGAAACAATAACAGAAACTCGGTGTCTTGTTCATCAATAATTCTTTCCAGTCTGCTTTTAAGTGCAAGTCCTGCTACTCACTTATTTGCATTGACAACAACTTGTACCACTACAGGGATCCAATAAAACCAGAAATTGAACAACGAAGAAAACAATGAACTGCATTCAAGTCAATACTTTCCTTTGCCGGCGGCAGCAGAAAGTAAGAGCTTTCTCTTCACTTTTCTCCTCCTCTCTATTTATTCTACGGAAATTACTTATAGTGCTTCAAGCTACACTCCAAAGATAACCGTACGATGTCACATGCAAGACAGAGAAAACATTTGCAGGACTCCTTTTGTCTTTACTCTGCTTCGTATTTATTCAAATGTAGTTCAAACATTAAGAGAATGCTATGTAAATGAAAGGTTTTGGAAAAGCAGGTCCAGAGGAAAACTGAAGTTTTTCTCAAAATCTATAGGCCTACGTAGGCAGTACTTAAAATATCATTAACATTTCCACTGTCCTGTATTTACATTGCTCCATACACACAAAATCCCACATTATATTGCTGATGAAACAAAATTATAATTAACATTTATTGCTGTTTACTTAGCCCATTAATTCTGTGTAAATAGGCATCCCACGCTCCCGTATACAGACAGTTTTATAACTCGAGAATGTGCTCGGCTCGGCATATGAAAAGCAATAAGGTGTATAGCAATTCCGTGACATTTCATTTTAATAGCCAAATTTCAATTGGAATAGTCTGTTAAACTTTTACTAGGGACATTAAAGCACTTATTAAAGCATTTTAATATTATCAGACATGTACGAAAGTAAAATGCTGATACATTTTTATGACGTGTTTTTATGTGCAGGTATAGTTTAATAATGGAAGTGTATAAATTGCTTCCTGTTTTACTTGCCTCCTGTACCCTTCTGCCGATTCTCGGCCCTGTGGTTGCTCAAGAAGTAGTTCCAGAAGACGCCATACCAGTTGAACCTATACCAGCTCAACAGCACACGCATGTACCACTTCAGTAAGATAAAATTCATTCATCCAATTTGACACTCTGCTGCCTCCTTCCAATCATTTCACAATTTGATTTTACAAGAAGATTCTAAATATAACTTTAAAAATTGTCTTGCCTCTGATGCGTATCAAGTTTCATTTATCCTCCTCTAACTTACGACGTAAATATGTACAATTTGATTATTGCCTCTGACTTTTTAGAATCAGTTCCGACCTCAGCGAGAAAGCTGCTCTTGATTTACTGCTAAGCAAAGACAGATATGATAAACGAATACTGCCACCCAGCAACGGTTAGTACAGCTGTTAATATATTTACTACATGACACATATATATATTTGCTAAGACATAGATTACGGCCTAAAGAATATTATTGCACATATAAATATTGCAAAATGTTTGCGTTGACATTTGCAATGCGAAATATTCTACATTTGATGTTGACAAGTTTAACGTATTTATTTTGAATGCAGATGAACTCGCAGTAAATGTCAGTGTACTTCTGCTAACATTGGCATCGCCTGATGAGTCATCCTTGGTAAGTTGACATGGTTCAAGTATATACAGCTGTGACTATCATAATGATGCTATGCATTAGTATATACAGCTAAAAGCAATCCCTAATGACTAATGAACATTTTAGAAATATGAGGTGGAATTTTTGATGCATCTTGTGTGGGTGGATGCTCGGTTAAGGCACGAGATTTACAATTCTACACTGCCACCTCCCATTTACTCTCCGGATATTCATGAGGCTATTCCAATGCGAGCGAATCCTCGCAGACGAAAATACCTGGATTGTCTTCATCATTTTGAACGAATCTGGGTGCCTGATGTCTACTTTGTCAAGCACGGAGACTTCAGGTCCAATCTGGATCCACTTAATGTTGCACTCCGCATTTTCCCCAACGGAACTGTCTCTTTTACCTTTCGGTAACTCATTTTCCGCTTCCTGCTCAGCGCATTCGTACTAGACATTTCATGTGCACACAAGTACAGCCTCTTCTCATACCCAATTTTGAATACAATAATACATACCAGCAGCAGGGGGTTTAATGAAATGCCAGACGAAAGTTACATACAACTATGATACAGGCATCAAAATAAAGTTGCATCTGTAGTAAGTATTTGTGGAAGTGTTTGCTGAAAAACTACATTTGGGTT
>JAAAYG020043923.1:0-12487 GCA_009936455.2 Tomocerus minor
GTACATATTTTGGCGATTTTTGGTACATATTTACATACATATTTTGGAAAACTTAGTACATACATATCTCAGCTCTGGTTATTACTTACGAACGTTTTTTAGCGCGTGGAATAAGGTAACAACTTAAGGTGCAGTTGACACGGTTCGGTAAGACATTATACCTTACAAGAATTTTAAAATTTTCCTATAAGGATTCTATATGTCGTTTTGCCGCCGTGGTGTTGAGTCTAATTTCAAATGCAAAATTTTCCAGCCCACATTCCCGACAGTTTGGAGAAACGTACAAAGTTTCAAAAAATATCAAAAAGAGGAAAAGATTCTCTAGGGCACAGACTATATAGTCTCTGACTTATGAAACTTTGTCTTTCTGTCTTGTTTCTTTATGCCATAAAAATCAAAATACATGTTTGGAATTCACTCCAACAAACCCCAATTGTTTCTTACGCAGCATTTTATTTTTGAAAATGTTGAAATTCCGTGCCCTCGAAAAATATGAGCAGATTTCAAAATTTTGTATTGCATTGATTGATCTGTATTAAATCGTTCTCCTTGAATCAGGGATGGAAATCATGTCAACCTCTCCTTGACAAAACATTAGAAAACTTAACGATTTAAGGAATAAAATTGTAATTAATATCTAATCTATTCCATAGAAAAGTTTTTGGCACAGAGGACTTGGATTAGGTGAGAAATTATTGTTTCAACATTTGGGGTTTGGATTCGTACGATTTGTTTTATTCCTAACAATAACGTATTATAAATGATTATTTTTAATTTTAGGTGGAAGTAGCAACTTGAATTTCATGATGTACGCCAGAGGTCACCCAGAAGATTACAACAACTGGGCCAATATTACTGGTGACCCCAGATGGACATACAAAAATGTTCTGAAGTATTTTAAAAAATCTGAAAATTTCTTGATTGAGGATGAACTGAGTACAGAGACGAGCAAATATCATGCAAAAGGAGGACCCCTCACTGTTCGATACTCCGACTACATGGGAATGGCTGATTACTTCATTGATGCGGGAAAAGAACTCGGCTATCCTGTTATCGACTATAATGCTGACTTTCCTGAAGGTGACCCTTTATTATAACCTGTTTTTAACTTATATGTTAGCCTAAAATAGTCAAACAAAAATCCCGAAAACAAACACAATTATTTTAATATAATGTAATACATCAATATGTAACATACATTTAATATTTATAATGTAATATATCAATATGTAACATAAATTGTTTTATTTTCTTGGTGAAAATGTAACAAAATCTTTTGAGATGATGTTCGATGTCAATATCATTTCCAATTAGGTATAAATAAAAAGTAATTAAAAGTCTGGTGATATCAATATTTAGGATTTGCGAAGATACAGTCGACGATGCAAAAGAGCGGATATCGTGGAGGAACTTTTCACTCATTCTTGAAACCAATAAGAGACACCCGCAATAATTTATCAATATATAAATATTCCTTTACAAACAAGGTGCGATGAGTAACAATTATTTTTATTGTGATCGAACCACCTAGATGCATTGCTACATAAATAATTTAGTAAAACTATGTGCATGCTTTATACAAACTTAAACTGTATATAAGCAATCTAATTGTAAATCTCGCAGCTATTATTCAAAGATGGAAGCAACGCTGTTTCGGGTGTTGAGTACACAAGACACGGAATAAATTACGTAGCTTACGCCAAAAATGAAGTCATAGTTAGTGCAGGTTATTATTTTCACTATTTTATCTATTGATAGTTTTTATTTGATTCTATAATTAATTTCCATAAAGAAGAATATTAAATTCTAATGATTTAGGAGCTATTGGGTCACCTAAGCTTTTAATGGCCTCGGGTATTGGGCCAACGGACCATCTCAAATCTCTTGGGGTAAATTCTTATTATTAGTGTATTATTTTGCTATTATCATTTTAAACCATCAGTAAGTTATTTCTTTCAAACTAATTGCGCGATGCATTTATTTAATACGTCATGGTATTTTAATTTCAAATATTATGTAATTTTGTGGAAAATATGATTCAATTTTGCACTTATTGATTTTGGATTCGAGTTAATTTATTTTCAAACCTCTCATTTACTTCGTCATTAAAATTAGGAAAGTTTTACATTTTATTTTTAATTAATTTTCTATTAATTTAAAATTCCTGTATTTCTAAATGTAGATCGAAGTGAAGAAAGATCTGCCAGTAGGGAAAAACTTGCAAGATCACATTGGAACTTTTGTGGGCCCTTTTATAGTTAACGATTCATTAACTTTCCACATGGAGCGGGATCAGACTCCTTATGCCTGGACAGATTTATATTTTTTCGGGAAAGGAGTTTTGACCTCCACTCCAATTCAAGCGACGGGCTTTTGGTCTTCCACGAAAGCGAAAAAAGAAGGGAAGGGACATTGGCCCGATTTGCAGTTACTGAGTGTGGGGGCGGCCATTAGCGATGGAACTGCTGGACAATTGGAACATGCTTTTAATATGAAGGACGGAGTTTTGGAGAAGTATTATGAGAAGGCCAAGGGAAAGGATTCCTTCCATATTTTCCCCATTGTCAACAGACCCGACAGTCGGGGAGAAATCCTTTTGAAAAGCACAGATCCAAGAGACCCGCCTATAATGGATCCGAAATATTTTGACGATCCAAGAGATTTAAGTGTCATGGTGGAAAGTACGTCATTTCTGTTTTAATATTTGAATTCCTTATATGTTTATTTTTCAAAAACTAAATAAATTAAACAATAAAATAAAATTACAAATCATTTAAAAAAATGATTAGTTAAAGCTATTAGCAATTTAAATATATTATGCAGAAAAAGACAGTAAAACGTATTTTATGTTTGCAGGTATAAAATTTAGTGTGAACTTAATCGAAAATACGAAAGTGTTTAAAGCTCTGGACGGGCATTTGCTACCAGTCAAGTTCCCGGGTTGTGAAGAGCACGAATTTAAATCGGACAAATACTACGAATGTTATGCCAAACACTATTCTCTCACAGTGTGGCATTACAGTGGAACGTGTGCAATGGGAAAACCTGGCTCAAAACTGGCAGTCGTAGATTCTAAACTGCAAGTCATTGGCATCGACAACTTGAGAGTTATGGATGCTTCAATCATGCCCGAAGGTAAATATTATTCTGGAAAAATAAAATAAAATAAAATAATTATTTACCTACAAATTGGTGACATGAGAAAGTATTTTATTTGTAAATTAGTTGTTTCGGCGAATACCAATGCTGGGTGCATCATGATTGCGGAATTGGGATCGGATTTAGTAAAGGAGAAATATCTGAAGGATTCCACAAGTCAAACTTCAAAAGACAAGCCGGACAGACAAGAACTTTAGTCAATAACTACTTCAATAACTTCGTGTCATCAAAATTTACTTATTATATTTTCACACAGGAATATACAAAATGTCATTTTTTGTATTTTCTGAAGTTTCTTCTTTCTATTGCTGAACTTTTCACGAGAAACATTCAAAATCTTTCTAATAGCTTCTACAATTGCAGCAAAAATTGGACGTTTAATACTTACCTACAAGTGACAAGAAATAATTCTAAGCCTGATGTGATAACCTGAACTATGCACTACATGAAATATTGAACGGGCTCACAATTACAACTGCCCCTCATTACAGCTTAGCATCCATAAATTTTGGGCCTGTTTTTCCTGCTCCCACTATGGTCTGCATGTGTCTGTTTTCGGATACCCCCTCCCTCCTAATGACGTCGCGTCTGTAGTCAAACCCAAAATAAGCCTAAAATCCCATAGATTTTGTTTTTCCTTTTATTTTCCGTAATTTTCTTCTTCAGAAAAAATTTCTTATACAAAATATGTAATGACAGACATACAAATAGGTCAAATAGTACTTTTTGTGCCATATAAATAAATATATATGAAATGCAAAAAAATAATCAGCTTATTTATCATTACACATCGCAGCTTATTTAATTTATTAAGATTACACCGGCTTCAAATCATTTGCAAACATTTATGGCTATTAACGACACCAAAAAATTAATGTGGATGCTGCATTGCAAAGAACGAAGGATGGTTTTCTTGAGAAATGCACTTACAAAATAATCAAAATGTACTACGAAAATAACTAAATTGGAACATTTAGCTATTAAATAATCTTGAAATCGTGAACAACTGCTTCAAATTCAAATTCGCGCTCAGGTCTCATACCATTATCTCGATTAGCATAAATCTTTTGAATGTTAATCAAAAGATTTTTGCATCATCTCTAAGGCACAGCTAGGGGACTGACTTTTGAAACTTTGTCTTCCTAAATATACAATAAAAATCAAAATACATGTTTTGAATGCGTTCCCCCACTCCAAAAAACCCTAATTTTTTCCTATATAGAATTTTATTTTTGAAAATGTTGGAAAGCTGTGCCCTCGGAAAATATGAGCAGATTTCGAAAATGTTTACTTGGTTTCTCTACATTAAATCGTTCTCCTTGAATCAGGGCTGGAAATTGTGTGAACGTATACTTACGTATGTAATAAATATGATCTGGATGGAATAATGAATACACTACTGCTGTTATTAATCGTAATAGGTGATGAGATGAGTCAGATAAGTGTCAATTGCTCATCCTATTTATTCTGTACAATAAATAAACTAATTAACCTTAATTTATATCTTCTTTGTATTTAGTATTGCGTAAGAAAAAGTTTCTTTACAGACAGACAAAAGAATATATGTGCCATGCCGTATCCATATCTATACTGTATATCTTGCTTGATAATATGCAACATCTTCGCATTATTTATTGACCCACTTTATTGCTAGTTCATACTTTTAAGTTTAACATTCAGTATTCTGACACCTACGGCTGGAGAAAGAGAATTTTAATTTCCATGAAGAAATTTTAAAATAGATCATTTTCATTTTTTTTATATATTTAAATCAGCATTCATCGAAATTGTCCCCCAGAGATCTTCAGAAACAAATTCGGAGGATGCAATTGACAATCCAAACGTTAATTTTTATTTTTCAACTCTTTAGCAGAGATGTCCATTCTGAGGATCAACGTGGAATATCCAATTCCGAAGAATTTTCTTGGTCTTCTACGAATAATTACAATGGGAATGAAAAAACAGAAAACTCAGTGTGTTCTATGAATGCTTGCCAACTCATGGAAATGATAGACAAGAAGAATTCGGAGTTGCAGCGACGAGTTCGCTCCCTGGAACAGCCAGGTAATTTTATTTAATGCTAAATATTTATTTAATATCAACGACAATAATTTTTTCGTTTTTTGGCAACTAATGCAATTGTTTAGTTTGGAAACTTTCATCGGACAACTTTAGATGGTCTGCATGCACTGAAGGGCCATGCAGGTGTTCACCGGAAAGTTTCACTGTCAATTGCTGGAGACAGTCTCTGTCTGTCCTTCCAAAGCACCAAACAATTCCGAAGGATATTGCTTACCTGTAAAAATCTTTTTTAGTCATTTGAAATAATTTTTAATTGAATTTGCGAAAAACATTTTACTTATTGTCTTTTTCATTGCATTCAATCCACATAGAGACATGGGATCAAATCGACTGGTTTCCTTGCATAAACACACATTCAGGGAACTTATTCGTTTAGTACAATTGTATGCTATTTTTCGTGTCTAAATACAAAATACATTTCCAATTATCCATTACATTTAGCAAACAACAAAAAAATATCATGATTTTTTATTTATTTATAATTTCAGAGACATGTCGGAAAACAACATTGAATATCTTCCAGAGACTTTATTTGAACAACTGGAAAACCTTAAATATTTGTGAATTTATAAATAAACTTTATTAAAATTTCATGAGTATATACTAAAGTGCTATAATTATTATTTATGCATTAATTATTATCGAATATATATTTATATTTAATGCTCTTGTTCGCGATTATTTTAAGGTCCAATCCATGAATTTATTGTCCAGTCAATGATTTAATGGCAAAATGATTTTAATGTCTCCTATTTCAGATTACTACAACGAAACAGACTGGAGACATTAAATCCCTTGATATTCAAGGATTTAAAAAATTTGCAGACTTTGTAAGAGAACGATGAAGCATTAATGCCATTTAATACAAGTTATCTTTAATTGTTAGTTGTAAATTAAATGATATTTATTTTTCAGAGATTTGTCAGAAAACCTGATTGCTACTTTGCCAGCAGGTCTTTGGAACAGCTTGGGTTCTCTGCAGATTCTTCAACTCTCCAGAAATCGATTGACTAATTGGACTGACTTTAATGGTTTGCTAAATCTCGAAGATCTTGACTTGACAGGAAATGCGTTACAGAGTTTGGATAATTTCCGATTTTTGAGAAACCTGAAACGACTCAAATTAGCGGAAAACCAATTGAAATTTTTAAGTTTGTCCGTATTCCTTGGGCTAGGCAATCTCGCTCTTCTAACGCTCCAACAAAATAAACTCGAGGATTTACCTCCTTCGATATTTGCGGATCTTGGAAAAGTTTCCACTTTGGATTTATCGGATAATCTCTTGAATGATGTAAAAAATACTTTGCTGTAAATTAATGAATATATTGTCAAAGGAGTAGCCAGAAAATTCCTATGGAGGGGCTCGAGAATTTTAAATGATTTATTTAGCTCTAATTTAGCGAAACTCGAAATAATTTGCAATTTTAACTAGAAAATGAATGAAAAATCTCTTTTATTACGTGGCTTGGATTTTTTTTCAATTTGTTATTTTTTAAACAGTTTATTTATTTAGCATGCCTGGTAAGAATTTTTCTTTTCCCATGCCTCTGTACATACCAATGATGTTTTCCAAATATTTCTAGAAACAATTATATGCCATCTGTAACTGCCTTTATTTGCGTGCATGCATTTTGCAATTTATGTAAAAAATATTTCTCAAAAGAATTATTACATTTAATTTTTTATTTCTAGTTTAGTATCGAATCGTTTAGGTTGAAATAACTGAAATTTTTATTCAAATTAATAAATTTTGACTGTTTGGAAGTAGATTGGTCCAGAACAATTCGTCGGGTTGAAATCTTTGAAAGAATTGATAATTTCGAGAAATATGCTGAGTATTCTGCATAACAACACTTTCAGTCCTTTGAATACTCTGGACAGACTGAATTTGCATGGAAATAATATTGAGTCCATCGAAGCAGCTGCGTTCAATGGTTTGCAAAATTTGACGTGGCTACTTCTCGGCAATAACATTCTGCGGGAAATCAGCCAAGCAACATTCCTACCTGTGGCCAAACTCGAAAGAATGTAAGTATTCCTGGAATTACTTTAACTTTCACATTACTAATAAAATTATTCATTTCGCATTTTAACAAATTAATTTTGCCAATTATGGATTTAACGATAATAGTATAATAAATTGTTTAATTATTATAGTTATTTATTATTAAACTTTTTATTAATATTCCATGGCTTCAAAATTAACTAGTGAATTGGACAGCAATGAGTTGTTATTCATCGAGGATGATACATTTGAAATTCTGACAAAGTTGCAGTCGATAAAATTGGGGAAAAATGCGTGGCACTGCGATTGCAGCATTCTCTATCTTGCGAAGTAAGAAAATATTTATCAATCAAATACTCTTAAAAGTTCAGTCAAAATATATGTATATATCTACTATTCAGATTTTAAAGATACTAAGATTTTATTCTGCAAAGTTTCCAATAATAATCCTTCATAGTTTCTTTTATGCTATGGAATAACTAGGCAGAAATCGAAATTATTTAATAATTGTTATTTACTCTGAAATAATTTTATAGTTGGATTCGAGACCACTCGCCAATAGTTTGGGACTACCAACCAAAATGTCGGGGGCCGACTTCTTTGGGAGGCCGGCCATTGCATGAGATGTCATTCTCTGAAGTGTGCGATGGTCAATGGCTCAGTATGCAAAGAATCCCATCCAGAATTAATTAAATTAAAATCAAGTGCAGTTAAAATAAATTTTAGTAGTGGAAATTATTTATTCGACCCTCAAACAAACGTTTTTATTTTAATCCTCAATTGCATTGCCTCGAAAATGTTTTGAATGATTTTACTAGCATATATAGGTTTTTTTCTTGGTAAGCTTTATATGTTTCCAAATGCTGCCTTATCAGTAACTCTACACATATATAACTATATACTGTATATGATACACGATATATTGATGAGTTATTGTATTATTGCCAATTAGTTGCATTGCTTAGTATTGCAAGTTAGTTTTATTGTGAGTGTTTAGGGTTTAGCTTTGATGAAAATAAAAGCACAAGTAATAAATCCTTTCTTAATGCTGCCTTGTTTTTTTTATTTGCACTTGAATTTTATAAGAATGGATCACGAAAAGCAGTAGCCTTCAGCCTTTATTTACCAACACTGCTAGGTAATAAAATACAACAGCATGCCAATTTTGCTCTAAATGTCATTTCTAATCAAATCACAAGAGAAGAGCTTTATATAGTTTTACATTTATGGCAGTAGAGCACTACGTAGCACTACTACAGTACTACATTGTCTACATTATCGCATATGGCATATTGGCATATCGGATTCAGATTTACAATTAGAGTTCCTATATACATTCAACATTTATACCTTCACGCCCATATTTTTGGCCCTTTTATCAGGCAAAATATTTTTTAATTACATTTAGCATGAAAGTGCACGACATTCGACGTCTACGACGTATTAATAGTTTATACACTTTACTGAAAGGGTAACTTCACGTAAAAGTGACCTTTTAGGATTATTTGCTTTCCTAGGCTGCTTTAATTTCACACCAACAGAAATAGCGGCTTTTAATGGTCTCTCACTGATCAGGAGAGCAAGGAATTCTAAACCCCCTGAGGAGGGGCAAGAAAATTGAAATACTTTTTAAAACGTTTTAATATACAACTTTCGGGCAACGATGATCGTCTGATTTTCTCCAAAAATTCCCTCCATATATTTCAAAATTGTTTTTTTTTGTGGCGTGGGAAAATACATATATATGTAATGTGGCTAATAATAAAATGTAATATTATCTGGGCATCTATTGAACTAAACAGCGACCATATTTTTACAACGGGGCACAAAGAAACAAGAAATATTGTATCGGGGCCAAGGTATCCTTAACTGAAATACTTTTAAAAACGTTTGCAAATTCTTGACAATTTATGGGACTAAAAATATAATGTCGTAAATGAAATTCTACAACGGAAAGCTTTAAAATTTTAAATTGAAGACTTCTACAAATAAAAATTGGAGTATTCGGCTCTGCCCTTTGTTCTGTACCATTCGAGCCGATTGAGACACCACATGGCAGCCTCGTCCTTAGGAAATGAAACTTCGGCGCCATTCTGGATGCTGAGGAAGAAAATGGCGTAGGCATCAAAATCCGGTGAAAATTCCAGCC
Source organism: Tomocerus minor (assembly GCA_009936455.2). Lineage (NCBI taxonomy): Eukaryota > Metazoa > Arthropoda > Collembola > Entomobryomorpha > Tomoceridae > Tomocerus > Tomocerus minor. The sequence continues at coordinate 9,396 of JAAAYG020043923.1, forward strand.
ACATCTCAACGTGCGACGTGGTGATGCCGGGCTTGAGAAACTTTTTTCTTATCTCTGGGTCGAGATCCACTTCCGTGTCCATAAGTTCCTTGAGGCATTCCTCAACTTCTTCCGTCTGTTCCAGTGGGAAATAAACGTCGTCGTTTTTGCACATGGCGTCGTGCTCATCGATGACTTTTTTGATGTGCAGTGAATATTCTCCCTTCTCGTTGACACTGATGTACATGTCGAAATAGCTGATCTGCTTTTCCTCCACTTTATCTCCTTCCGGAGTTCCTGGGATGCTTTCTGCAAGATCAATCTCTGGAATTTCGTCATTTTTGTTTGAACTCTGGGAAGTGGCTGAGTCCTCGTCGGATAAAGAGCCGTCTTTTGAATTCGAATCTTCACTTTCACTGTCACTACTACTGTTTTCGTAGAAGGAGTCATCTTCCTCGAAAACTTCGTCACTGCTGTGAGCAATGTTGCTTAAAACTGACGGCCGGTACTGCATGTTCCACTCCATCTTATTTTTCTGTCTCTCTGAATGTCAACTAATTAATTAATTAGAACTTATTTATGCAATTTATTACTTAAGAACTTTGAAGAGTAATTTAGAACTTTGCAATTTTTTGATTTAGAAAAGATTTATTGACATGGAACTTAAAGATTTCCTCACTCTTCCAATTCCAGAAGTGAAATGAAACGGAGAATGTTCTCGGTTAATATAAAGCTATTGTATTGATTAACTGAAATAATCTAAGAACTCGCACTCAGCACATCAGAAGGGCAAATATGAAAACCCGGAGTTTTCTTGTGATTTATGGCAGAGACGGGACGTGGAATGGAGAACGGAAAGTCAAACAGCCCACCCATCAACTCCAGCCATTCCAGCAGTAAAAGCAATTCTAAACATTTTTATAACGGCTCCAGTTCTTGTTTTGTGTTTTCTGACTCAGGAATGACTTTCTGGACAGATGTTATCCGGTAGTTACGCTAGATAAGCTAAAGGCTAGTAGCTAGAAATCCCCGGCACGGAATCACCTTGAAATTCTCAGGCAAGGTGATAAACATCAAGAAAATAACATGGAACACTCTCGCCATCCCATTCATTTGCATACTACACAATAATATTTAAGTATCATGGAACAAACGTCCTTTCACCTGTCCGAATATTTATTTGTAATATATCCAAAGAATTGCGTTTCGTTTCAGCCGTTATCATAATAGATACATAATAATAATAATATACAATATCCTTGATAAATGCTATAGTGCTTTGGAAATTCAAGTGCAAATCTCGACATCTCACCAAGTTTCCTTCAAAGTGAAATATAATGACACACATATATCAGTTTTACGATTGCAACATCAATTATCAACAACGGGACTATTTATAACATAGCTAGTACCTTTATGTAGCCTTCTAGGACTGGAAATCATACTTTACTTTGGGATAGTTAATTAAAAACGGGGAGTAGTGGAATGACAACAGTAATTAATAAGCACAATATTTTATTTCACTCAGAATTATTATTTATGAGAAATCAGCACAATTGTAGCTACAAGCTAGTTGGATTGAAGCCTTTCGGGGTGCCTAACTAATTATGTCAACATGCACTTTACCCACTCCAATTAATTTTGTTAAATATACTTCCCTGTGGCTAACAATATATATTTATAAACAAATTAGCTGAATAATTCACTTCTAGATATACATGTACATTGCAGAAACATTCGGCTATAATATAACTTTGGAACCTTGCTATTGATATTCATGATATTCATGAATATTAGTTTTGTTATTTGTTGTGTTTTGTGCTTCTTCCACACGAGTCGCAAACCACCCCGTAACACATTTTCTCCATTATTTCGTTTACTTTACTTGTAACTACATTATACGAGTAAAATATTATACGTACGACCTCTTTCCAATTTTTTTTCGGAAAATATTCGAGGAAATCGACATTTATGTAGCTCACTTGCTTCACGATATATCCCAATAATATGCTTTATGGATTTTATGTTATTATAATAAGCTATTTATTATGCAATAATTCCATTCTGTATCAGTAATTTTTTGATTTGGTCAAAGAAATATCGACAGTCAAGAGATTTGCTATTAATCAGCTACAAAAGTTCGTATTGCAAATGCACAAAGAGCATTTTGCACTTATTTTAGTTAACCCATAGTAGATATCGACATGAATAACAAAACAATAAATAAACATTAAAATACAATTAAAGAATTGAAAAATTTTTGCAAATTAATTAGCAAAGTTGTGAATTGCTAGAATCTTAAGTGTGCATTTGCATAAAGCAAGCATTAAGATATAAAAGCCTTTGTATTTGCTACTGCTGCACTTTTGCCTGCTAATGTTACATATATGGCATATATGCTATTCGTGTAGTAATATGTATTCGTGTAGTATGTATAAATTAGTAACACGTAGTCACTTATATAGTCGATATTAATACTATTCTTACATATCTTATCCTATTATAGCTGTAAGACATGAAAGAAAGCCTGAAAACGTTTTGCTTTGATTTGCACGCACCAATGCATTTTATTACACTCGGTCGGAGTACATAGTAACTGAGTGAAGGTGTGTTCAACAGCAGTAATTAAGTAACTTAATGAGTAATTACTACACTCGGCATTCTATGCCGCTACTGTTTACTAACAAACAACTAGACTACTGTGCACTTGCACTTTATTCCCAACGATTACAAATTCTGTTGAGCACAAACATTTTTGACGGACGAATAATGTAAATGTAATAATACGTCCAAATATTAGCAATATTAAATTAGCCACACATGCACACATATATGCTTATCAAAACTACTAATGTTACACTAGATTATATTTAGCATTTGTTTATATTACTTTATACCTAAAACCTTTATCTATGATAGGTATATAAGTAAATAAGCATCATAATGTCTTAAATGAATACATCTGACGCTCGCATAATGGAAATTGCATATAAATGGACTCAATTAGTAGAGATTTTTGCGAATTTGTACAAAAAACCCAAAATATATATGTTAATGTTAATGATTGGGATCATGGATTTGACATGGTTATTTGTTCAACAATTGCCAAAATG
>JAAAYG020043934.1:0-12485 GCA_009936455.2 Tomocerus minor
TTATTTCATTCTGTTAATCTAGCCCCAAGTAAACTACTCAACATTCAATGGGAATGTGAATACGCCTGTTAAGGACGCTCTACACAAGTAGGAGAAACTATCAATACTACAAACGAACTGCGACAGTATACAGCAATAGTAACGAAAGTAAATATAGTAAACAAACACAGATATTTGATTTTGTCTGTTCTCCTAAGCCCATTCAACACACACGACTCTTTCATTATGTGTCGTTCTTTCGTTGTGATACGTGTACTTAACATTCAAATTTTAATTCGACAGTTTCTCAATCGAAATTGGAAAAAATATTGAGCAAAATGATTTGTCTTTTGGCCAGAGATTCTTAACAGGTTTACATAAACCACACTGCTCCCACTCACTTGTGTAAAATTGCGTTTTATTATGAAACATTAGCTGTCAAAGTGTAGGCGCTCAATTTTTTTGGATTTTGTTTTTGAAAAAAAAATTCGGTCATCATTTCTTGGTCAAAATTTTTACAAAAGTCAGCCTTCTGGTTTGTGTGGATACCAAATCTTCATTTTTCATGCGCCTATGACCTGATTGGTCCTAAACTGATTGAGTTCTGTATGATAATTTGAAGTAGGAAAACAAATGTATTAAGTTTGCTATAGCGCGTCCTTAAATGGCACTTAGGGATCTGTGCATGTGGATCAAGTTACTCTGTATGAATGGAATGAATGAAAAAGAAGGCGAGGCGAGTAAGAATGTGATACAATGATGGATGAAAGAGAGAGAGTGTGATACGGAGAAACATCTGGAAAGACTTCCCGTTGATTACGCTTTTTTGAGTATGTAGGGTTCTTCTGGCTCTTTCTGCTCGAGCATTTGTAATAGGGTTATTGTTAGAGTCTCCGATAATAAATATAATATAAGAATAATATAAGGTAGGTACGTACGTATAAACATATACTGAGATTGACTGTTTGGTGTACAGTGGCTTATGTGAAATGCGTTTAATAAGCATGGTCATGTTTACTAGATAAGAATAAAAATAACGGAAAATACTCTACGAATTTTAGCTAATTCCTTAGTGCAATACGTGTCTAGAAGATATGAACATGAAGCACAATATATTAAAGCATTCTATTTGCATTCAGTTCTGGAAAATTCTTCAGCTTCCCGTTCTAAAAGGTTTAGTAATAAATAAAAGTAGATGTTCCGAACCGAAGTCCTTGTCTTAGCAAGAGGGAAATAGTTCTGCAGAACATTTCAAAGCAAAACACATTCTGGATTTCAAGCAAGATCGACATCAACGTCCTTCGAAAGATACGCCTGTGAAAACCATTCAAATAAGATCAGAAGAATTACATTTCTTTGGCTTTGCTTTTACTGTATTCAATATGTAGCTCTAGTTTTATGTCTGTTTTAGTTATTAGGTCCATGTCCAGTTCGGTAGAAAATACAGGATGTTCTCCTAGCCATTTCTGATTTATGGGACTGCATATTGCAGCTGGAGGAACTTATAATAGCACATGATGATTAAATAATATCATAACTCAATAGACAATCCAGTAAATAGCAATAGTAACAATTTAAGTCAATATTTTTTTTAAATATTTTTCGCACAACGAACTTGTAATCTGCCTCCACAGATGTAGACACTCTGTAAAAATTACTTTTCATTTGATGTCCCAAAAAGTAGATGCTTGGCTGAAGGTTACATCACGGTCACACTAAAATGAGTTGCGTAATTGTATGTTCTAAAATATTTCTTTTGTTGAGGGTACTAGAAGCGAAAGTCTCAAAAGGCAACTTGAACTTCTATCATGCTAGGAAGCCAGCTATAAGTGAAAAGAGAAAGCATTGTACTATTCCTGAGTAGGAGATGAGATGAGAGAGTCATAAAGTGTAACAGTACAATGGCTATGATGTGGGCCAGTGAGGAAGATTTGAGCGTTTTTCTTTTGCATGGGAATCCGACCTTTTTCAAATCGCCAATTTAAACCATTTATTTGTTTGTTCTACAAAAATATATAAGCAATGAGTGTTTAAAATTTTCTCTCCGTAATTGCAAGGGATATTGATAATGAACGAATTCCAGATTACAAATTGTACGCAAAGAAATTAAAATAGGGACGTTAGGATATACTGCATGCTTAGGTTACTCGAGTACATAGATATGGCTACTCTGCCCTGGATATCTACTCCATGATCCTAAACAACCAAATTCGCTATGTTCAACTCCATCAACTCGTTTACGTATTTCCTCCCTGATGTCATTGTGCCATGGCCTTGTATTCCTGTTCTTGTGTGTTACTTTGGCACTGTAATGGTTGCTGCTGATTCCTAACAGAAATGGTCACACTTTGTCTCAACCATTTTCCCATTCGACCGCTTAAACCGAAAAGTACTCGTAGTTAGTTGAGACTCCAACTCGACTAAAAATGAGTAGGTGAAACTGAGTCTCCGTACATAATAAGTAATATAAAAAAATAATAAATTATTATTATCAATAGACTGTAACTGAACATTAAGGAATGTTTCCAGTATTTCCTCTTCAATAACCGCAATTTCACTAGGTAAATTAGTCATTACTTTTGGGGTGGATTATAGCACACCTGTATGGTTGTTGTTCAAGTAGGTGTGCGGCTATAATAAGGAAAACTCCATTAAAGTAAAGAAATAATGAAGAGTATTTTACTGTAGCCTTGTATTTTACTTGAGAATAATATGTGTACTGTATAATATATCTAATCGAAGACATATATAGGGATTTGTATTGCTCTTCCAAGAATAATGCCATGAATTTTGTTTTTAATCATAACATTTTGTTTTTAGACTGATATTCGACAAGATAGACACAGACAAAGATGGATATGTTAGCTCAGAAGAATTGAAGCAATGGATTAACTGGACCCAAAAGCGCTACATTATACATGACGCCAAAAACCAATGGAAAATTCAAAATCCTACGGAGAAATTAAAGATTAATTGGGCCGAGTACAAAAAATCAAACTATGGTTTCTTAGAGGACGAACCTAAGGACTCTGATGAGCAAAAGACTTACTCCAAAATGATGGATCGTGACAGAAGACGTTGGAAGATTGCTGACGTTGATGGCGACGACAATCTGACTGAAGAAGAGTTCCAGAATTTCATTCATCCCGAAGATGTGCCTCACATGCAGGATATTGTTGTCGTTGAAACAATTGAAGATATCGACAAAGACAGAGATGGGAAAATTTCATTGGCTGAATACATCAGTAAGTCTTTAGTTATTAAACTTTCTCTAATATAATTTTTTTTTGAAAAACCCGAAACTTCTTGTAGCATAATGACTTTGAAACTTTTAATTTCAAATCTACCAAATCCTTTTTTCAAATCCATCAATTTAATGAAACATTATGTATTTTAAATCATTTTCGTATTTATAAATATCACCTGCACAATTATTTAATGTGTCGTTATTATTTTATGCAATTTAATTCTGTTTTAATTTAATTGCAGGTGACTTGTATCGCGGAGATCCTGGAGATGAAGAACCGTCGTGGGTGGAAGGGGAACGTGACTCTTTCAGGACATTCAGGGACAAAGACGGCGACGGTTTTCTAGATGACAAAGAGGTAATAAATACCTTTCAGTATAATATGCTGTTTTTAAATTCCTTTTTGTAAGAGAAATTCTTTATAGCCTAAATCAATGAAACTAATGGAAATGTAAGATAGCTTTCATAGAACAGCACTCTAACACTGTCTGGTGCGTGTGGAGCCAATGTCTGATGCTTTCTGAGAGAGAAGTTAATACTTTGTAAACTTGAAAGCTATGTTTTTCTAAACGTAAATATATACACAGGCTTTAATCATATTTTTTTCAATGTCACTAATTAAACTATAGTCAAACACTTTTCCATATTTCTTACGTATTGTTACTTCATTCTCCTTAAGATTGAAGCAATGGCAACGGACTCCACAAAGTTCAAGAGTCGATTTAATCCGTCCGAACTATTTGTGCTCCTTGTCTCATAAGATTTTTGCATTCAGACAAAATATTTGCTTTTGCTAAATCCATGTTTTTGTATTTTTATGTGAGTGCATGGAATCTGCAAATTGACTGATAGTTTTCCATTTAATTATTTTCTGGGAGGGATTAGGAATTGTATGTTTATATATGCATCTGCGACGATGTTGCAAACTTTCTTATTTTTACATAGGTACTTATGATGTTTAACTTTACGGTAGTAGTTAATACACCCTGAAACCACGTTGGGCAATGCCGCAATCGCAACAATTTTTAAGCTCAAACTCCCGGTCCAATTCAGTGATGAACTAGTCAACTGATTTTAAATTAATTAAAATATTGAACATTAGACATATACAAATGTCAATGCGAGAAAACTACATAATTGACTTTCAGTTTACTAATTATTCCAACTTCTTTTTCTTGGTAAGGTCATTGGCCCACATGAATAAAGAAAGAGAACGTGATGAGCAACAATTACTCAAAATGATTTGTTGGTGGAGGTTTTTCGCAAAATCCATTAAAGTCTCTTTTCTTGGAAAGAAATTATATCAGTTTAATGTTCCAGGGATTTGTAAGTCGAATTAGAGAAATAGAAAAGCATTTTGGTGCTTCAATGTCACAAAAAGAAAAGTCTTTCACGCTATGTCTTAACTTCGGTTAACTTTGGTGAAAGTTTTTAAATTGACTTAGTGAGGGACGACTTTCAAACAATTTTCAAAGAGAAACTTAGCGTTTTCTATGTAAAAAAAATTCTGTGATACATGATGTAAAAAAGATAACTTTTGATCAGCGATATAATGTCGTAGTAAAACTTCATATTACGCCGAATAACTTTTCATTTTTGAAGTGACAATCTGATGTTGAAATCTATTCAGCATAAAATTGTATGTCACCTCAAGTACCTTCCCTATAGACAAGGTACAGTTGCTTGAGGGTGCATTTTTGAGTGATTCATCGGGATAGGTACGTCGTGCGTCTTATGGGTTTAGCCTGGTTGGTGTCTATGTATTTAGATTAAAACTTCCCTTGAGACTCCGAGACAAAACTCAATTTAGGTTGGCTGAGTGAAGAGCAAACGAAGATTTATTTCAAAAGGAGTAGAAGGGGATTTTTTTGTCGTACGGACATATTAAGACATATCCATATTTTTTATCTCACTTTTGAATATCCGCAACGTCCACACAGATTATCTGTCAAATCCAAAATTACGGTTAGTAGTAGTAGGTAGCGAATGAATGAGCTGGGCATGAATTTCACTTTTTATCTACATCTTCATTGTGAAAGGGTAGGTACTTAGCTGGAGATAAATGAGACTTGGGATGTTGTAGATTGAAGATAATAATAATCAGACCCTGACCCTGACAAGCATTAAATACTGACTTCTATTTTTAACCTGTAGCTTCTGTTGTAGATTGGTTGGCTCGGTAGATTATATAGATATGATTGCTCATTATGAAATATATTAGTTTTCGTCAGACTTAACTTCACGCTAATAAGCTTGGGGCATTGTACACATATACGCATGTATATTACGTATACGGCATATTAAACCATACCGGTAAGCGTCAAAAACTTAATAATTAATATACAGTTCAGTAGAAGTTACGTTTTTCCAGAAGTTTTTCAAAAGACTGCGAATGTCATATCCTTGATGTCACAAGACGCTATTTTTAAGATCAAGGTTAAGGTTAATCTTCCAGAAATATTTTGGTGGCTGTGCTATGCAGTTTCCTGGACTTCCAGACACTCTGGGTTTTTTGTCGTGGTAGGACAACGAAAATGTTTCATTAGTGTAAATGCAAATAGAGATTATATAGTATCTATAGTCCTATCTTGGGAATTTGAATCAACTACCATTTGTATTTATGCACAGAGAGTGTACACCGAGGTGTGCATAGTGGCAGTGCCTGCTCTGTCATCGTAATAGTGCAGCTGCTACTGCTATGCAGTTGCACAGTTTCAGTTGCTACAGCCGTTCCGCAACGTGGTGATGACCTTCTGTTTTTTTAAAATAAATGCAGTTTTGCTGTTTGTTGGACAAATCACGGATGTTTCATGTACTTTGTGGAGACTTTGCTGTTTGCTGCATTGTTAAACAAGATATTATTGCACATTTAATATTAAGTTATAGTTTCCCAAACTATACCTTTACCAAACGATACCTATGCTTTTACATTTAAACGGCTACCAGCCAGACATTCGGTTTAACGCGTCTATCCTTGTGCCATTATATCAATAACCTAAATGCAACTACATGGCATTTAATGGTTGTCCAATGGTTTACAGAAATGAATGGTCCTATCAGTGTATCAGTCGCCAAACTGTCCCCTCTCTTTTGAGGAAACTCTTAGAAGTATTTTTTAACTTTATAACCGTAATATTCTTGCATATCACTCTTTTCTTAAGGTTAGGCCTAGAAGTTCTATTTTTTGCAAATTGGTAGTTTTACTTCCTACAAACCGAACATGACTATGATCCAGTTTACATGAAAATACGAAAATCATTTTAGGAAGTATAAAACAAATGATTGTCACTTTCACTGTTAGCTGGCCATCTTGGCAGAAACCTGGCCCAGTCAAGTTTTAATTTGCTAATGATGATGTACTCTGCTAACTTGTAGTGTTGCATGCGCCACTTGCACCTACATGCACAGCACAACCAATGCGATTGACAACAGACGAATTTGACATGACATGCTATGACTTGATAGTTATCGTTAGACCACCAATCCGTTCGGGGTAAAATGAGCTATCTGACAAAAATATTTTATGTTGGGTTTTATTTGTTGTAAGTGTTATGATTGACCAAATAACTTTAAATAAAAAGGATGATGAAGAGAAATAGCTTCCTGCAGATATCATACAATCTCTGGGTTATGAACTCAGTAGATTCAAAAATACTGAATGTTAATGTTAAAATACAGCGGGCAGGATCTCGAGCAAATATTTTGGAAATATTTGACAAGCATTTTTAGTGTTTATTCAATGATTTGGATTTATGATTTGTTTGTCTCAAAAAATCTTGTTAGTAAGTTATCAATCATCAATTTACTATTGAAATCAATTGGACCTATTCTGTTGAAAATGTCAAAAAACGGGTTCCGTTTTCGGAGAGAATTGGACAAAGCTGAAAGTATTTGTTAAGTTCTACTTTTTGGATCGATAGCATCGTATACATGCACATGTTCTTCTGTTGAGACTCAAGTATTTTGAAAAAAGAGTAATCTACGGATATTCTTTGCTAGTTATAGTTATAGAGTCGTTCGGGTTTGTTTACAAGATGGGCTAGCATTTGTTCTTTAGTTAGAGAGAATAACTTTGTGCTTCTAGGAATTTAATTGAGAATTTCTTTGTTGCGCCAACAAAACGTCAAGAATATCTATCGGGCAGTCCCGCAAATTAAATGAATTTGTAGAGATGCTATTATGTAGATAAAATTATGTCTGTGGAGTGTGTCCTATTGTTAGTTTGTTAGGCAATTCAAGAGAATTTATTCCATTTCAAGAACATCCTTAATTTTATCCTGGAGCTAATGAATCCTTGTTATGTAGTCTTTTCTTCGCTGGCTATTCAGTATTTTCACATGAAGATTACAATTGCAAATTCTGAGGAAAATACCGGAACTGAAGTGCATGGTGCGCGTTATTGCTTGCTCCTTCGCCGAGCTCCACTTCCTTCAAGTGACTTTTGCTTGATTTGATGTGCCATTTGGCCACAACGTTCACTCCTTCTCCCTGCCCCTTTCTCTTCCTCCTCATCTCAAATAAAAACAAAGACGAGACTTGTTTCTTTTGTGACTCTCATCTCCTCCTTTTAATTGAAAGTCATTGTTGTTTATCTTACGACAGAGACAAGGGTCAGTCAGTCACGAGATTCACTGCTCTTGTAATATTTTCAGCTTTGAACAATCTAAAACTTAAAACAAAGACTTGTGTAAACTTGTTCATTATTTGACAACCATTTTTAATTACAGATGCAGGTGAACAAATAATTAATTTTTATTTACAATTTTTTTTTGCATCTCTCAATTAATATTTACAAGGATTTGTACAACATCGAGGGGGCAATTTTTATAGCGAACTAATTTGAACGGCAATGTGTCAGTTTTATATTGAATATTAATCATAATGTATACTCAAGAAGAACAAAATTTGAAAAACGACGTTGGAAATGTTATTTAGCAAAGCAAGAGTATTATATTCCCTGAGTAATATGATTAAAGTCATATAAAACGGTGAGACTACATCGTTAATTACGACGTCCTTTTGTGATTTGAGAAAGCATTTATTTTAAACGGTACTAATGGACGTTGATATTATTCATACCTAATATTATAAGTATATATTATATTATTATGTAGCATACATTGATATAACCATCATATACATGATTGTTGACAACTTTAAATTGAACACAACCAGACACAAAGAACAAAAATTAAAACTTGCCGCCGATTCCCACTCCGCGGAAAAAATCTAAAACTAAGCAGAATAGCAACCACTTGGAACAAAAATTATAAGTAACCAGTCCTGCAGGACAATATTATCAAACCCAACCAACTGGGAAACAGTTTAATAAAATTATCCATAAATTATTATTAAAATCCAATTATTGATGCTCCTAGTCTTCTGCTAGTAGTAGCATGTCAATTAAAATAAATGCATCTAAAAAGTCGGTTCAGTGTGGGTTGCCGGTCAGCAAATGTCACAGACTTCAACTACTAAATTCTTAATAGTTTTCTTGTGTGTAGTTTAAACGGAACATAACTATCTGCTTGAAAATTAGGAATAGCTCTTAGTTGTCAAATAAATGCGTGGTCTAATGAAACTTTGAAGTGAACATGTTAATTGATTTTAATTTGACTCTTTCCCTGCTTTCTCCAACGTAAGCAGAAATGAATGAACATATTAGAATGAACATATTTCTGTAAACCTTGTACATTAAATATTTTCAGCGATAAACAAGAGAGGAATGCGGTCGGTGTATGGGCACGCTGTGACATAGTTACATAATAGCGTGACTTACGTTGGTGTACTGCTTACACTTAGATTAAGTAAAATGAGAAGTTTCGCATCCAGTAGGTAGAAATGAAATCTCACCGACAAGTAAACCGCGCAGCACTGCTCTAATTCGTTGCAGTGACGTCTTTATATTTTATTATTGCTCTTGCAGAGCTTTATATGCTAAAAATCTTTATAAGGAGTTGTGAAACAAAACCAACTGAACAAGGTAGGGTATTTACTACTAGGAAACCTGGAGAAAGACACATACTTAGTGAACCACGTTACAGACAGCTTATAATAAAAGGCTCACCGCAGAGTGTATTAACGATTTGCGTAGGTATGTAAATAAGAGGTCTGTCTATTCTTTCTTACTTAGATGGCTTGTCTTCAGATTTAGCCCCTTACGGCCACCTTTTATCTTTCTGTCAACCTGCTTTCTTTTATCCTTTCAATCTGAATTGAAAGGCACAATTAAAAAGAGAGTTGGAGGGAAGCCTTAAGTCTTTCTTGCCTCTTGTTGTACAGAAATTTCTAATTTGTGCCACTGGAAAATCTTCTACGCACTTTCAAAGTCACTGGAGACATTTATTGTGTCAGCTTCTCATAATTTTCAAATTAAATTACAGGTACCGCAACGACTGGAATAGAGACATCTTTGTCAAGATTTTCAGGCTAGAATACAAGTACACAAGTAGCATAGCGAATTCAGTTTTAAGGCGGAAACTTTACTTTATTGTAGATAGGCTATTTAAGAAAATATTCTTGTCGAATAGTTTTTCCATGCTGTTCATTCTTAGTAACAGTCCAAAAACGTGATAGTCAACATGTTACTTTTTAATGAAGCTTAAACCTTATTCAGCTATTGAAATGTTTGAATAAAGCCTTCATGATGATAAAAAAGTAAAATAATTAAACTCGAAAAGGGTATTTCCCTTTTTAAAAAATTCCAAGGCCATCTTGGTGGCCATCATTGTATCCCAAGTTTTTTAAATTAAAAATAATGTTTCAAAGTGCACGAAGTTAGGCAATCGCTATTATTTCCAGTTCTTAAGGAGTACTTGAGAGGATTATTCTTTGAGGTATTATACCCGGCGAAAAGAATTTTTAAAATTTTCTCTTAAGGATTTTATGTGTCGCTTTGCCGCCGTGGCGTTGAGTGTAATTTCAAATTCAAAATTTTCCAGCCCAGATTCCAACAGTATGGGGAAACGTGCAAAGCTGCAAAAAATATCAAAAAAAAGGAAAAAATTCTCTAGGGCACAGGTTTCTGAATTATGAAACTTTGTTATTCTAAATACACGATAAAAATAAAAATGCATTTCTTCAATGCTTTTCCCCCACTCCAAAAAAGCCTAAATTTTTTCTATACAGAATTTTATTTTTGAAAATGTTGGAAACATGAGCAGATTTAAAAAATTTTTTGATTGCTGTACATTAAGCCGTTCTCCTTGAATCAGGGCTGGAAATCATGTTAACCCCTCCTTAATAACGGTTTAGAATGATGTTACGAACCCTAAATGTAAACAGACATAAAACGTAGGGAGTAAATAGTACTTAGTTTGTGTAAATGAGAAATGAAGGCTTCATTAATGAATGTGTGCTAACTAATTAAATAAGTTAATTAATGGCTACTTGATTTGGTGTGCAGGTGAAGCATTGGATAATGCCAGAGGAGTATGATCATGCAGAGGCAGAAACAAATCACTTGATTCACTCGGCAGATGAGAATGGAGACGGGAAGCTGAGTAAGGAAGAAGTCACGGACAAGTATGACGTATTCGTCGGATCCCAGGCCACTGATTTTGGAGAAGCCCTGGTAAAGCACGACGAGTTCTAAAGGAATGGAGTGGCGACGCTAATGAAATTTGAGCATAGCGATAGAAAAATCATTTCGTAGTAGCTCCGCTGTTTGACAAGTTTCGTTTAGGGCTGCTCCTCCAATTCATTCTCTTCCTTCCACACACACTGCCGGATTCAATGCCTGAAACCCTTTTCGTGGTTTTACTATTATATTTATCAATTACTGTGTATAGCAAGTTTTAGTGTCTAGTTCTTGTTTAACAAGGCTTTCTGTTTAGTAGTCAGACGAATGAATCTTAGGATGTAAGTAAGATCGAGGCTTCTCAATTAATTTTCGCCAAAACTGCTGTGCTGGCTATCGAAGATGAAAGTGGACTGAATCCGACAATCAATTTGTGCTATAACCATAGAATAGCAATAACAATCAACGAAAAATAATTGAATATCTAGGTAGTTCAAGTTTTTAATAGATTTACGTTAGGCCTTCTCGTTTAGCTCTGTAAGTTTTCAAGTAGATTTAAATATAGAAAGAAGACACGCAAGTGCTCTTTGCTCGTCTAGCGAATAAATCTCAAGAATGTAAGGATTTATCAGCGTGAATTTTAGAGTTTTCTCACAGCAATATAGCTTTATGTTCTACTAGTAAAGCTACTAATGAGCTTCATTCTTTGATCAAAAATGAATACTTAACTAATACCGAAACCAATGCACCAAAAAGGCCAGAAGTACTGAAGAGACATGGAATTCTTTTCATTATATTAATACTATACGCCATTTGAATAGACTTTTAAATAAAGGGATAAAATTACTCCAGAACAATAATTATTAGTCTTAGTAGTAAGGAACTGATTTGATTTTGTAATGAGGGGTAACAGTAGAATACGTCACTCTCGTATACGATTTTATACCTGTCAATTTTGGACATTCTCTGTAGTTCTAAGGAAATATGCTCCTCATATCGTGAACAACACCAATTGCCAAATAACTTAATGTATGTTAAAATGTTAAAATAATTACCGTATGAAAATACGCTAGGATCGTGGTGAACTGTTCCGATTTGATACATACAAATGCAACTACTTATTTAATCATCACTAATACAATAATCTCAACTATTATGTTTCCAGCTGCTAGGTAGGTAACTAATTTTGTGGAAGATAAGATTTTACTCAGTAATTATTAAATTATATGCCAACTGGAAATGATGTGTTTTCTGAGTTACTCTGTGTCATTTCTATGAAAAGATCCAATATTATGCTAATAATTTTCTAAAGCAGTAGAAAACTATTTCTGTAATATGCAAAAGGAAACAAACGAATAAACACAAAAGCTGCTTCCCTAAAGTGTCCATATTCTTATTCATTTATCTTCTGTGTTGTTCTCAACGATATTGAAGCATAAACACACACACTGGATTAAGGTTGACCTGCTTGGTTTACGGGAGACGATTCCAGATTACCAACTAAAATGTGACAATACTGGGTGCTACAATCAGAATCTCCATCTAAAAAATAAATAATATTCGACTGCAAATAAAACCCACGCTTAGATATAATGCTTAGAAACAAATCATATAGTCAATTTGTCTTTTAAATTCCGTGACATAGGCAGAACACAACATTCAATATGGGTGCCTATTAAGTCATCCCTAAAACAATTTAAAATGTCCCTGAAATAGTCTTAAAATATCCCTAAAAGCGAT
>JAAAYG020043945.1:0-12483 GCA_009936455.2 Tomocerus minor
GCATTTGTCTTTATGGAAATCACAGACTCTGTCTGTACATGTTCCCTCTTCGTTACATTCGTTTACAACGGTTTATTTAATTTAATTGTAATATTTTCATTGTAGACCTGTTACAGGTTACGATTTCCAAGATATCAGGAATGAATCAAAACGGCTCCATGAAGTACTAAAGTCTCCAGTAATGCAGCAGGCAACGATTCTGTCGCATCCTGTGGTGAACATTTTTCTTGTTGAAAAGTGGAAGAAGCTAGCGTTTCTTACGCATTTCTACATCATTTTATATGTAAGTGTGTAACATTTCAACTGAACTTTACAAGCTGTATGATATATATCTCGATGAAAATGAGTTAATATATATTAACGTAGCATTTTTATGTTTCAGGCTCTTTGGCTTGCGATATATTCAATTCTTTGCTACGAATTATATCCTCCAAACTGTCCCTTCAATGCAACTGAATCTGGAACGTATCCAACCTGGACGGAGTTAAGAATTTTCGGCTCATTAGGTTTCCAGAGTAGACTTGGTGAGTTTATATAATTAGTACTTTTTTAATACAGAATTCTCTTCATCATTTTCCTGCCTCTATAAATGAAGGTTACATCGACTTTCTCTTTTATAGAAACGGAAAACTGCAACTTCAATACAGTAATAGCTAGACTTTTGGCCCTTGCTTTGCTCGTCTATACTCCACTTTTTATGATACAAGAGGCCGTCAAAATCCATGTAACCAAATGTGGTTTTAGGGACTATTTGTTTAATTTCGTCACGGTTCTACAATGGATTAGGCACATTCTCACTGTCGTCAATGTGGTACCAGCATTTATGGATTCAAAGGACATTCCCGTTTGGGAGTATCATCTCGGAGTGGTAAGATTTATTACTGAATTTTATTAAATGACAAATTATACTTTACTTAATAGCTGATTTTTACTGCTTCTACCATTCTAGTTACATACATATATACATACATACATATTCTAAAGACATAGTCCTTGCTGACAAAGACATGTATTAAATAAGGATTATATTCGACATGATACTGACATTATGTATTTGTTGCTTCACTATGTATACTAATTAAACTACTAATAGGTAATGAGAAAACTTTCTTTTCAGTGAAAGGTACAAATCATTACTATCGCGTCGGAAGAGAAACTTGCTTTTTCTATAATGCAATGTAGTGTGTGTGTTTATACGAGGTGTACCGATATCACTATTCTAGTGAAGGTACTGGGCGCAGGCCACCATTCCGGGCCTATTGCCAACTCCCCTTAACATTGCATTGTTGTTAATTAATGCTAGGAAGGCTTGAGGCTGTACAGAGTCAATTCGTGGGAATAGAGGTCCCAGCCCTTACTAGCGCCTTCAGGCAGTCACAAATCTACCTGATTGGTACATCGTTTAGGCACGACGCCCATTATATCCCACTTTCTGACTCATAGCATTCATTCGTCAAAAACAGCCCCTAGCCATTTACCCCGGGCGGGAATCGAACTTCCTATCATTACGGCTGTGGATGAACACATTGACGTCCCTGATGAGACGTGTACACGACTGAGCCATGCTGCCCGGGATGCAATGTAGTACCTTTTAGGATATGTTTACGGATATTGTTACTGTGTTTGTCATAATTTGGAATATTATCAATCCTGATAATCTCTATATTTATTTCAGTTGATGTTTATTTTGGCCTGGGGGATGCTGTTAAATGATTTGGCAAACATTCCATCATTTAATTTGAACTTGTCGATTCTTAAAGTGACGGTTATAAATTATGCAAAATTCCTTTTATGTATTGGTTTGCCTATTTTGGTCGCATTCGTCCCGGCATTATGTCGGTATGTCGCTAAGGTCAGTTAAAGTTTAAACTGTTTTTACTCTTTCATTCCTACATCCAAGTTTATTATAGAAGTTTTGATGGTGGTTTTCTATGATTAAAGGGAAATCAGTTCTTGTACCTTCCGTTCGGCATAATCAAAAACTTCATTCTGATGACTGGAGAGGTAGATTACAAGGAAACTTTCTACAATGACGATGGCCCTGACCTTCATGCCTCTGCTATTGTAGGCCAATTCATCATAGTTATTGTAGTATTCGGATTTGGCTTGGTGCTCGCCAATGTACTAACATCAGTAGCCGTTAAAAATTTCCAGGTGAGTTGTTGAAACAGCCAAATCATGATGTATATGTATATATATGTATGTATTGTAAATTAATGGCCTAAACGATCGATGAACATTGTCTGAAGAATGTGAAAGTGAAATAACTTCGTTTCTTACGTAAATAGGATTTGTTCAAAGATGCGGAATACAACGTAGCGGTGATGCAGCTAAAATCAATAAATTTTTTTGACTCCCTGGTTGTGTGGCTGAGTGGCTTTTCAAATACCATGATTTTAAGTCAACTGCTAACTAAATGGAATCATTTGGAATTTGATGGGTATGAACCTATATTCACTTCACTATTTATGCATTTCCTCGTATATCTGTTATACCAAAAACAGAAGTCTTCCTTCCCCTTAATAAAGAGCAGCATTCTTTCATAGCTAACTATAAGCATGGGTGAAAGCAGTGAAATCTTTATATACTATTTTTACATGCACGTACAGAGAAAGCTTCCATGATTGGAGATGCTGTATTTACATATATGAATTGTGATGATATGTTATGCATAATACAAGTTAATACAACGCTGTATTGTGTGACAATAGGGATACGAGGATCATTAAGAACATGAAAATTGGAGGATTGTCTGAGAGCCTGAAACTGCAAATAAAAGATATTATTGCCACTCAAGAGACAGGAGGAAAGTCGTGTGCCTGTGCGAGTAAATAGTTTTCACAAAGAATATATACGAACTGACTGAACTTTCTCCAGTACTTTGCACAATTTGCGTTTTTTTCCTCTTATATATACTTTCACCAGACCTCTGAGCCTGTAACTTCTATGTACATCGCGTATCGATTAGAAATTGCAGTATAGCAGGAATATGGTTCACTCACGATTCGTTCGTTCGACATGTATATATATGCGTTCGATTTGGTCTGGATATTTTTGATTACAGGTTAACAGCACTTCAAAATTGATGTGGAGAAAATATTAACTTAGAAATACAAATGACTTTTAACAATATAACTACCAACCTACTTACATAATACCATTATTAGATCGCAATAATAGATTATACTCATATGATTTTACCAATACTTTTATTTTAGCTTTAAAACTATAATATTTAAACTTTTCTTAATAAAAACTAACCAAGATTTTACTTTGTTTTGCTAACAAATTACGAAGTACATCTTTACTTTAACACACATTTTCGTTCTGCACAAATAGTACCTGCATAGACATACACCACTTTCACCTGCATGCATTTTAGTGAACGTTGAAGAAAGCAGTTAAAGGAAAATCAATAAACGGATACGTTTCATTGAATTAATTAAACGAATATTGAGGGTGAGGCCTTTCGAGTTTTGCATGCACTTTAATGTTAACTATTGTATTAAAATGAACTGGTGCGTAAAATGCATACAATGGTTTTATCTATCTTTTGCTACTACTTGAGGTTGAGATATACGCGTTTTGCGACATTACCAATACTATTATTGGCAATGTAAATTGTTTACTTTGTTGCCACGGGTGGGCAGGTATGTTCAATGAGCCCCTTAACATCCATCATGTAGTATGAAACTTTTTGGGAGAAATTCCATTTCTCCTAGAGTTTTTGACGTAGAAATATAATATTGATCTCCACGGACTTGCAGAATGTTCCCTCACAAAGTTACGATGAGTAATTGCTAACTTTCATCTCTGTTTCGGAGACATAACTGCCTTTTTGATAAATATTTAAAAAAAAAAACAGTTATATCTCCGAAACCGAGATGAAAGTTAGCAATAACTCATCGTAACTTTGCGAGGGAACATTCTACAAGTCCTAGGAGATCAATATTATCTTTCTATGTCAAAAACTCTAGAAGAAATAGAATTTCTCCCAAAAAAGATAAGAGGGATTATGATAGTCAGCGGAAGGATTATTGTAACCATACAGAATCTTCTTAAATGATTGGTAGCATAATATTATCTGATACTGCTGACATCTAACATTGAATTTAATCGTATATATATTCAGTTATATTCTCTGATACTGCTTACATCTAACATTGAATTTAATAGTATATTCAGTTATTACTCATGATCAAGGCGTATGGACTGTTGCCTTGCTCAAGTTGCTCATGATCATGATCCGCAGTCAACTATGATGTACTGACATGCGCACTCAAATTACATTTAAATACGATATTAATGTTACTATTATTACAGATTAGGTTATTTATAGTGTGCAAAGTAATGGCTTTATTGTCAAAATATTTATCACATTCATACAGCATATCTATTTAGCATTCATTATTCAATTATACGTAATACGTAATTCATCTGAAACTTAACCACACCAGGTAACAAACAAGGTAAAGATATAGGAGTGTAGCACACATCAAAATAATTCGTTTGTGTAGCTTTACAATTTAATTTACGTTCATCATCCATCTCCTTACAATAGATGTATTACATCTTATGTAAAAAAAATCAGCAATACTGAATCGATTTAAAACAAGTACAATACAAATAGTAAAATTTAAAGGAGTATTTTACTGCACGGCTTTTTTGGTTGGTAATTATTTGCTGGCAGAAGAATTGAGATTTCAGTCCAAGTTGAAAGGCTGTTTTTGTTTATTTTGTATTGCAGGCCAAGATAGGCAATTAGGGACATGGGTGGTCAATTACAGTGGTGGATGCCAGTTGCAGTCTTCAGTTTCTCGTCATATTGCTCATCGCATCATGTCACCAAAATGCTGAAAAAAGTGTTTCTAAGTCAGCCATTGCAAACTGTATATAAAGAAAGAAGTAGTAAAAACGCGCAATGACAGTCTAGTTATTAAGAGCAATGATTATCAATTTAAACGTAGTGAAATCAATTCTTACTCAGTAAAAATTGTATAAGATATTGTAAGAAAAAACAACTTTCTCTCGGGGTATAAGTTTGGACACAGTTTCGAAATACCAGAGAAAGTAATCTTTAGCAAAAATGGAAAAGAGAAAGATACGTGATAATTCTCAATTCTCCGAGTACCACAATAAGATACTATATACAATATTGTACGCACCCATAGATAGATAAAATTGAACTCTAGCTTTTGTAGTGTCAAAACTTATTGAGATGAGAATTGAGAACACTCAGTTGTCATCAGTAAGCAATACGGCTCAATGGCATTAAATAGGGATAAAAAATTAGTAAACTTTTACCGATGAGAGCAAAATGTCAGATTTACGTAAACGCGTTGGACATGGTATTAGTGGCTGTTATTATACTAAAAAGCCACAATGAAGCGCCACTCAAGAGACTTGTCATTAAGATTTCTAGGCTTTTTAACAACTGAAATCGGCTTTCCGGAGCTAAAAATATTTTCATATTACGAACCATCATCATTAAAACCCACAACATAGAATTGGGCTATATATTGACGAGTAAGGCTTTCAACATACCCTTTGTTTTTTAAATAACGATCCTCGGATTTAATTAGATATACACCAGGAACACGTTCTACTACTTCCCACATCTGATTACGACCACCAGAGGACTCCTGCAAATGGACAATGAGCCAAAACAACATTAAATTAAGAACATGAAGAATTAACGCTGCGTATAAAACGAATATAAACATACGCCTTACTCACAACACTCAAATATAAACTTATAAACAAATGGTCAATAAATTGCATGCGATTACTACAAGGATGTATACCGATGTGGAAAAAAGACGGGCTTTACTGTCCTCAAGATTAAAATCCAAGAATTTGGTCCCCTCAATGGCGTCATTAGTTGGATTTGATTCATCATATTCATAAACGTACAGTTTATACTTGTTATTACTTTCTGTTTTAAATATATAAACATTCATGTATTTAACATTATAAGTTTAAATGGTTCAGAGTCAAGAAGTTAGTAGCAATTATTGGATTATAGCAAGGACTACAGAAGTATATTGAAAGTATGCTAACTCCATAATAAGAGACTTTCTCTGACCTTTCTCCAGTACTGTTACCAGAATTTTTACCAACTTGCTCGTCATTTTGTGTATCGACAAGGGATGAAATTATTAATGTTAGTTGGAAAAGAGAAACTGATTGTGTTTCACTGCATAGTTAAAGCAGGATTTCCTACTGTCTTTTACTATTATCATCAAACAGAAAAGATTTATTATTCTGACTGACTCTCACTTAACTTTCACTACATTTTATTGATGTGGCTACTGGATGTAATCGAAGTGTTGAAGCAACACAAAAAATGTATTTGTATGTATTATTGTGACTTGTACTTTGTACTGGATATCTTAAACATATCATGCAACAGTACAACCAATACAATCTATATAATCTATAAGCCTTTTAACCAGGATGTTACATAATTGCTGCATTAAATTATTACGATATATATATATATATATATATATATACATGCACATACGTGGAATGGGGTCTTTGACAAAATGTTGATTGATTCCGGTTTCACCCCTTGCTTTCTTCTTCCTCATCACAATAGCACCATTGGTTTCGTCATAAGTGATCTAAAAATTAATAAATGAATAAAGAATTTGTGCAATGCAACTGTATGTCACTTGACTTGCAAAAATTATCTCTTTCTTTATCTATTTCTTTCTATATCTATTTAACTTTCTAAAAATAATCTCTTTTTAATTAGAAAACGTGATGGATTCACTTATTACTATTTTGTAATATATACACATTACCATTACAACTGTACAGATAAATTATATTATTACTTAATTTAAAACTAATTAAATATTAAAAGCAAGTATGACCTCATTTGCATCCTTCCTGGAAGATATGGAACAAACCTCTCTAGGTTTACTCATAATGTTAGCATTATTCTGTGGCACTCTTTTGTGTTATTTCGGATGATGACCTAATCTTCCGAACTGAATAGAGTAAAGGCTAAAGTAAATAAAACCTTCCTTTACTACAAACATTTCATTACTTTCCCTATCTAGAAGTACTCACATCACAGATTTAGATTTTTTCAGTAAAACATTACAAATGCTAATAATACGAAGGATAACATTTTGGATAAGTGAAAGGCTTTAGCACAAATGGCATTGCACAAATGTACATGAAGAACTGATGGACTTTGTGTTGTATTGTTTATACATGTGAATAAGTGAGTACAGAATAATATAGACTAAAAGTTGACGACAACAATACTGATTTCACATAACCAATCGCACAGCCGTTTCATAACATCCCACCTTTTCAATGAGTATAGGGGCAAACAAAGTCCTGGTTAAGGCAGCCTCTGTTACATACACCTACACTACAAACATTTTGCCAATGTTTAATAGTCAAAATCATTTTTGTTCTTACTTTTACATTTTATCTTTTTCCAGAATTGCTCAGTTGTTATAATGAGGTCAGGATGCTAGATTGCCAATTAGCTTAAGACAGCTGCTTATTCTTTTAGTACTAGAATAACTAAAATGTTTCTATAATATACGTTTCTGCAATCTCAATCTTTGACAACATAATGTATCAGGATAATTAGGAAAATTGTAAGAATTGTGTTAAAATGTTGATAACTGTAGTAGTAAAGGTATAACATAGGTGCACATTTCAATTACACAGGTATAATGAAAACTATCGCTGTTATATATAAATCACCATTTGCACATCCCTGCATGGTGACTTAATTCTGAACATCTTTTATGAATTTATATATAAAAGCTCATATCGCTTCCCTCTTTAGCTTTTACATGACGTTATTTCGGAAATCTAACAATTAATATAGAAGTACCCAGCAGTAATTTAACTACAATTACAATTTGGGTAATTATAGCTGAACTTGGATCATACTAATCATTGAAGCGACACTCGATTCCAGTTTTTATTTAACAGGAGCCGACTTCTAATTTCACATTAATCTTTTGAAATTCTGTGGATTCTTGCTTACGTTGTCATTCCAAAAATGTCGTGACGCCTATCTTAACAAAGCGGTCCAAACGCGCTGTAAAGAGATTCTATAGCTTTTCAAAACTTTCTCATTTTCCCTGGGTGTTCTCGAGCAAATGAGATTTGAGAACTGCTTTCTCCAGCTGCTCTAGTTGCCAATACCGTTTTATTTATATATTTTTCATATTTTACGGGTGCATGTACTACAAAAGTAGCCATTTCAGTCATCTTCCATATTTCCGGATAGTTTTTAGTTGTTCTCTACAAAACAAATTACACAAGCATATTGTTTAGAGAAATTATTTTATTATAAGGTTTTTTGAATGAAATCATCAAATTAGAACCCTCCTTGCTATGTATATGTATAATACAAGATATCGAAAGTTAAAATTTTGTTCATTGGTAATTCTATATGACTATATGAGATGACTCATAAATAATCATTATCCCCTAATCCCGAGCCTGCACCTATCACCTAACCTCCCGACTATTTCATTCAATGAAGAGTAAATACTTCGTTTCACGTTTTTCTAAGCTTCAAGAAATTAATTTCAAATGCAGATACTTTAGTTTATGCAAGGACACTTTCTGTATTTGTAAATTGAAATAGATAAAACAAATATCAATTACCAATCGATAAATTAGGTTAGTTGATCTATAATCCATATTATTTGTAACAGATTTCTGAATAAATTAACTTAGCTGATTCAATCAGATTACAATTTTTGAGTAGTTATTGCTAAAAGTATTTTCAGGAAAAAAATCTAGCTTCGTTATGTTATGTTAGTATAGATATCCTGCATCGAATAAGTATTAACTATCTAGGTGCATAGGCAAAGTTGAGCAACTATTTACCAGTTGGATTGGGTGGGACTTACATTTTACATGGAAGTACGAAGTTATGGTATGGTGCCAAGTAGTCCAATATTGAAAATCTGTTTTATCAGGTTTCGACTTTCCAGTCTAGAGATTAAAAAGGATATCACATCACGTTTTAAATAAATAGGTGCTTAAATTGAAAAATGAGTTTTACAGCTAACGTTTTTTAATCTAAGAACTCCACAACAGTGTTATTATCAGCAATAACGTTAACAATGAAGGACTTCATTTAAATAAATTACCATCTCCATCATGGCCAAGAGTTGAGACCTCTCATTAAGTCAGATCAAGAGCATAACATCCGATTTCTAGTCCCCATTGCAGATTCGGATCCCAAGGATTTATGGTTTGTGATTTCATCGCTTCGGTAGTTTACTGAATAAAATATCCATTTATCAATAAATGCAAGTCATATGATATGTTATTCACCACAACAGGATTTACGATATTGGTCTACATTATTCTGACACGCTTATATATATTTTCATGTTTGTATAGTATAGCATCCGCATATGCTGAAACAGTGTAGATAGACTCATACTACACGCACATGCACATCCTGCATAAATGCATGGCTGAAACGGACCTTATCAGCTAAAATGAGACAAAATACAAGATGAAATCGGTAACACTTAGCTTTTCTTACAGCGCAGCATATTAGTTTTGTGTCGTACGTATATTTTATTATGGTATAGGTAGAGTGGTATTACTAAACTCACTAATGAGTTTCTAGTGTGACGAATTAGTGGTAAGAGGAAACAATGGATGACGTCACTTTTCTCCTCATGGTTCGATGCATAGAACATAGCATGAATTCGTGCTGGTGGAAAATCCACGCCCATCCTACCAAGCTGGATGGAGGGTAGTTGAAATGAAGCTGTTCAGTGCGGCAGGCACTGAAAAGCTGCCAAAATAAATGCTATTGCGCCAAAATAAATATATACTCGTACACCAAAATAAACACTCTTGTTTCAAAATATGTACTGTAGCACTATAATAAATACTCATGTGCCCAAAATAAATGTCAAAATAAATACTATTGCGAAAAAATAAATACTCGTACACCAAAATAAACACTCTTGTTTCAAAATATGTACTGCAACACTATAATAAATACTCCTGCGCAAAAAGAAATGCCAAAAGAAATACTATTGCTACAGTACATATTTTGAAACAAGAGAGTTTATTTTGGTGTACGAGTATATATTTATTTTGGCGCAATAGTATTTATTTTGGCAGCTGTTCAGTGCCTGCCGCACTAAACAGCTTCATTTCAACTACCCTCCATCCAGGTTGGCAGGATGAGAGTGCTTTTTCCACCAGCACGAATTCAATCTATGCTGTATGCATCGAACCGTGAAGAGAAAAGTGACGTCATCCATTGTTTCCTCTTACTGCTAATTCGTCTCACTAGAAACTCTTTAGTGGGTTTAGTAATAAATGGGGTATTGTAAATATGTGGATATGGGAAGTGATAATTGTGCATTTTTTACTAGGAGGTAATAACTGTTTTGTGGCAATTGCGGTAATAAATAAGATTAGGATAACAAATGTAGTATAAATAGATATATTTAGGGTGGTAGATATATGCTCAGGGTGGACAAATGTGGCATATATATTTAAGATGGCAAATGAGGCATATGTATTTTGTGTGGGAAATGTGGCATATGTATTTTGTGTGGCAAATGGGACATATGTATTTTGTGTGGCAAATCCAATGCTTGTATGTTGAGAAATGGGACGCAATTATATAGCCTCATACGTGGTGTGGCAATGTGGTGAATATTTTGATCATGGTATGGTAAATGAATGGTATAAATGATTTTGGGTTGTAAATTTATACGTTTAGGGTGGTAAATATATATGTTTAGAATGTCAGATAAGTATTTTTAGCATGACAAATGTGGTTAAATCTGTGTAGAGAAACAATTAGGGTATAGGCTTTAGACTATAGTTGTGTTTATGATATAAAATGTATCCATGGGTGGCAAAAAGTATCAATTTGTCAGGGTGAACTGCATTTTAAATGCGCCAAGAGTGGCAACTCCTCTTATAATTGCGATAAGGATGATAAAGGTAGTACACCTGTATTTAACGTGGCATTTGTGGTCAGCTTAAGGATAATAATGTTTCAGGCCAAATCAGGGTAGAAAATCGGGAATAAATGGAATTAGACAGTTATAAATCTAATCAAAGCAGCTCAGAACGTACCTCGTTACTTTCAGGGTTTCATAGATAAGTAGTCTTCGAAACAGTGGTAAATGAAAAGCATTTTTAAATAAAAATGCTTTTGACCTCTTCTAAATCAGAAATGTTAATTGAAATCTTGCTATTTCAACGAAGGAGTAATGATATATTATACTATCAAAGATTTTCGTTGAATTATCTGATCTGTCGATCTGTCGCTGACAATGAGTGCTACTTTCTCCGGTTTAAAATGTATAAAGTCAAACCACCTTAGGTTTCCACAGCTCATTACATTTTTGAACTCTGTCTTACTCAAATAATTACATGCGCACTTCTGAAGGTGTAAAAAATATGATGTAGGATGGGGTTGAAAAATTCATCTAAAAGGGTGTCTGAGATGGTACAAGAGCATTACATGAAAATACCATAATTAGTATTTCCATTTTCTGTGAGAATGCACGTTGCTTGCGTGCACTAGCTAAATCTAATATTTGGAAAAGGGTGTTATGGTAAGTTTCTTGCATAATGAATTATTTGACGAAAGATAATAAGTAGGTAACACTTAAGATAATCCCACACATCTGTACGTACAATGCAAAGGAAAATCCACCCCCTTAATGTTGTGCGAGAGTAATGAAAGGAAACAGCTCTGTATTTTTGTGGGCCATAAATACGAACAAGCATAAGTAAAGGAGTGTCATAATGTGGTAGTAGGTGTTTGTTGGTATAAGAAATGAGATGGATAGCATGTTTGTGGGAAATAAGCTAATAAAAGTGCCCGTAAGATGCATTCGAGTAGTAGTCAATTTATGAAGTAGAACTGGGCTGAAATTACATTTGTTATAAGATGATTATATCCCTCTGTGCCCTACTGTGTCCACAGTCCACTCTTTGCAATAGCATTCTGTTTTGTATTTAACATTGGTTTTTATCACGCATATCATCTATAGTAAGTAATCATATGTAATGCTAAAACATACTAAGCTATTATTATTATCATGACCAAAAAGATGACTCGGATATAGAGTAGGTATACCGTTATGAGCGGAACAATAAATGAGTTTCTCTTTCTCTAGCACTTCCTAGCTCTATAACCAGATATTTTCGAGAGAGTCCTTTCTACTTACCGATTACCGGTTCAATACCTCTTTATAGGTACACCACACAACACATAGATAATCTGCAGCAATGCAAAAATCTCCTAATTATCACATATTATAGTTAGCTATAGGTATATTCTACGTACCTATATAAGAAAGTAGAATTCACTCAATAAAGAACAAAAAAGTGAAAGTGGACTTCGTGCGTTCAGACCTACAATAATGTCACTAAAGTGCATTTTGAACTCATAGCATAGGCACACTAACACAGATTGGATAAGGTTTTGAGACTTGC
>JAAAYG020043956.1:0-10967 GCA_009936455.2 Tomocerus minor
CTAACAATTAAATATTCCAAAAATAATTTCACTCCTCGGTCCTTGGCAGGTACAAAGTTTCAGAAAACCCAAAAAAATGAAATTGGAAGTACCTCAAAGCGAGGCGAGGAAACTAGAGGAGAATTATTTTCTACCTATCATTCAAAAGTATATCTAATATCATGAAAAATGTTTAGTAGCATTGAATATTTTAAGTCTATAATATTAGTTTGGAGTACAGGTATAAAATCTAAGAACGTCCAGGAAAGAGATTTTGGAGGAAAAAAGTTTAAATGCAACCTTGAGAATTTGTCAAATAAGCCTCGCTAATAACTATGGTCTGAGCAGAAATTTCTTGTGAGCCTCTTATGAAGGTAGGGTTTGTTTCTTAAGGATGCGGCAGATCTCGTAGTTACATACTAGTTGTTTGATGTGGGGATTGAATAGCTGAAGAGTCAACTCATGTTGCAAAGGACACAAAGTCGTCGTAAAAACGCAATTATCTGTATTGCAGGGAGTGAGTAAGTTGATTTGGACGTCGTTGTTCGGAGCTAGCATTTCCTTCTCGTTTTTTGTGATGTCATTCCAATAGACTACACTTTCATGCACATCAAAAAGGATTCCATGGCGAGCAAGGAAGGCGAAGGAAGGCAAGGCAAAGTTTCTTGCATGACATCGCTCCTCTTGCTTCCCATCACAATCTCAGAATCCAACTAACAAGCCACAGCGTCCATGGACGACAGAGAGCCAAGCGATCAAAGCGAGAAGTGACGTGGAGGACTGCCCCACTCCATCCATTCCATACACGGCCACTACGTCCGTGGCCATGAACGCCACAAAACAACAAACTCCACACAACAACATCTCACCAGACGAACAAAATATCCAAATCCACGAAACCAAATTCAACGTCAGCTACAGCTACCATGCATGCATAGCAAGGAAAGTCAGGCAGGGTAGCCACTCACATCATCCTTCAACCCTAATTCCTAACTCACACAGAAAACATAAAAATTGCTACATTTCTCCCGTCGCTTTGTTTTGCACAGTCCAATGCAATTCTTCTTTGTCTGCTGGACTTCACGTTCAGGTAGTGAAACTCTAAGTCCAATTTTAGAATTGTCACAAGGAATCATGTTGACCATTAATGTGCATTTTATTTAGCCGCAAGCAATTTTCAAACGACGACGCGAGGCTGGGATTGAATTTCCCTCTCCTGTATCTTAACGCAAGTGGTCCTTCGTACAAGCCATGAGCCCACCTTGTATTTGAGTACTAGTAATTTATCCCGTCTTCGACGGGGGATATGGGGATAGTGAACCATATCTGCGCAACTAATATTCTTGGGCGAAATTTGAATTCTAGATTTGTGTAGATTAGAATAATATGATGGCAATTTATATTATGCTATACTATTATAGGAGCATGATGAACACGTCAAACAAAGATATTTGGGTTTAATTTCATGGCAATATGGCCTAACATTTTGAAATCCACAAATTTCTATCACGACAACAATAATGTTTCTTACATATTTTTTACTTTGCATTAATGTTGTCTGGGTTTGTCTGGATTTTCAACTTGTAGTCTTTGCTGGCAAAATGAAGCAACTGTGGATGTTTAGGAACAATTAGCTGTTATTCAAGGGCTGAGGCTGTAGAGTATTTGACTCGGCAATTTTGAGTGAGAAGCCAACTACTAACTAAAACTCGGTCATGTAAGTCATATAAATGGGAAGGCAAGAGTTAGGAATACACTTGAATGAGAATATCGGTAGTCGTAGTGCAGAGCGATGTTTTACGTACATTGCATTGTGCATTACTACTCAAAAATGTAATTGTATAAGCCAGGCTAGGAAACCTAAACACCTTTCTTATTTTTGTTGCCAGCAAGTTAGCACTTAGCGTACTTAGTGAGCTACGAGTACTTACAAGCTGCTCTAACGTCGTTAGTTAACTGAAAAATGAAAAATCGTAAAATAGCAGCAAAGAAAGGTTTGCTGGCCTTGCCTTTTGTACTACACAATGGCTCTAGTAGTTGCTGCTGTGCGGATATGCAAGGAGTAATGACGACGTTACATAGTTGTACACAGAACAAGACTTACGACTCCAATCTCACATGGAGATATAATACGTTCAAAAGGATATCTGATAGAATGCTACTCAAAGCAACTGCTCTGTTCAATGCAACAGAACTACCTTAGCCTTTCTGCCGATTCATACATCTCCTTGCCTTCTGCTATAGACGAAGCTCTGTAGCATGGCACTGAGTGAGACACTGGCAGTCACAATGCACACAGCCCCTATAGATGTAGATAGCACGTTGGCATTAGTCGACAGACTGTGCTGATGTGTGCAGTAGTCACTTGACTACGTGCATCTGAGCTGCCTTGCTATTTAGCAACAGCAACGCAGAATGGGACTACTCTGGCAGAGATGTGATAATAATATTATGACTATTAACTCTATACTTTGTATCTTTCGTAGCGCGCAGAGCGAAGGAGCGAACGGGGGAGCGCTGATGCGCTCTCAACATTTTTGCTCGTTGAGAATGGAGCAAAGGCTAAGGCAGCAGAATGAAGGCAGAATGAAGCACAGAGCAGGAGGCTATAAAGCACAGACATGAGAGCTGATTGAGAGTGAGGAGTTAAGGCCGACTGAGTTGTTCTTACAGACTCACACAGTACACAAGTAAAAACGGAGATATGGAGAGTTTCAGTTGGAAATTCTCTCACACAGCACAGTGCATGTGTAATAATAATTTCGTAGCGTGTAGCCGAGCGGGGCACAGAGTAGGCTTAGGCTCCCTTCCTACTAACTTAAGCCGTCATATGAATATGTAGAGTAATTCATGCTCCCATACATACATATACTGCTCATTTCAACTCCCTATAATATGCAGTCATGGCTACATTAGTTAGGCATACTCCAATGGCTAATACCGACCCACTACTTTAATATATTATAATACAAAATCATATATAAATCGACAACACTAACATTTCAATAATATAAATCTATTACTAATATTATTGTAAGGTATGTAGAGCGGACTAGGCAGGGCCCTAGTGTATACGACTCAATTTTTGAAAATTGATAAGGCATCGCACTTGGCTGAGCATTACTGATTGTTGAGCTGAGGCTAGCAATGTCAGATATTGTGCCTGTTATGAAATTTGGTTACTCTGCTGGGCTGAGTGAGGGAGGAATATCTATCTACCTATATACAGGTCCTTATTGCTATAGTTAGGTTTATTGCTTAATTGCCCCACCTTGCCAAGTTCCTTTAATTTTTATTAGATACATTGTAATAATCATAGTCTTATGAGGAGAAACTTGACAGAGTCTAAGACAGGGAGCGAAGGAAGACGAGAGTGCTAGCTATAATATTATAGCCGTGGACATGAACTACAGCAGAGCCAGTGGAATGGGCTTTTTGCTCTGCCTCTCGCCTTCTTTCTTTTGTAGGAATAATATAATATCAGCCCTGTGCTATAGTGGAGAGACGGAGCTATTAGAGGATTTAGCACTGGCAGGCAGGCAGTGCACACATACATGGGGCATAGTCTGCCTTGCCTGCCGATGCTCAGCACAGAAGAGTCGGGTGTGGAGAAGGACTGTATAATGATATAGCCGTGCAGGCAGACTATGACATGACATGCATGACTATGACTGAACGACCAGCTGGAGACGGAGAGGAAAATGTATGTGGCTGTGGTCCTTCCTTGCCCCTATACTGAACCGATCGAGGGATATATTTTTAGGGAGATATGGATATAGGCAGGCTGAGTGCAAAGTGCTTGTCTATGCACCGTGGGCTAAGGCTTAGTGCTGCTGCTGGAGTGATAGGGGCTGAATGTTCCAGCGAAGGCCTGGCCATCATAAGAGTGAGTGAGTGTGAGAGGAGCGAGGGCTGCCACTGCTCTGAACTGAGCCAGGCAGGGCTAGACAGACACGGCAGAGCAAGCAAGAAGAGTTAAGTGAGAAGAGATACGGGCGGCTGGGTTGGCTTGAGGGAGAGAGAGCCTTCGACTGCCTCTCTCACCATTCCCATTATTCCAGGCTGCGAGAGATGTGGATGGATGGATGCATTTGGCCTGTGGGAGAGAAGGGAGAAGAAGACAAGACAACGGAATCGAATTCAATGCAAGAACGAACCAACGACTCCTTTCAAACTTCCCTTCTCCTTCTGTTCCTCAGGGAATTCTTTGAGGCCGGCCAGGTACTTACTCTTCTCCCTTTTCACTCGTCCTCTGAAAGGAAGGACTCGAACAACAACTACCTGCATCCCTCCCTCCCTCCCTTCCGCGTCCCTTTCCCATCCCACCAAACAAACCCTCGCCGAAATAAGGACCGGCAAGTGTTCATTCCATTCCTCCGCATTCATCATGGGAATGTGCCTATCCCGAACACCGAGACTTAACTCAATAACAATGCTCAATCTTCAACTGACAACTTTCTACTAAATCTTAGCAGCCTTTATGGCTTGACAATAATGGATCTATGGAAATAGTAGCTAGGCATTCACAGAAGAGTAGAGCAATAGTCACTGCCTTGTACAATAGCAAAATCAAACTTGTTATTCATCGCGATCATAGGAGAGGATAACTCTTGTTTAGTCAGGCAGGGCAGGATTCATTCTTCCTTCTACCTCTCCACTCTTAACGGTAACAGAGCTTCTTGAAAACCACTTTGGGAAATTGCACTCAAATATCCTGATGCACAATTAAGGCAAGGGATGAGGAAATGAGCAAGAGTGACAAGAAAAAGACGTAGAGCTTCAGAAACAAGTGAAAGTCTTACCGGGACGCTGTTGAAAGAGTACGAGGGTTGTTCGGAGTACATGCGACGATAGTTGCCCCTGCCATTTGACATTCGGTTTGGTCTACGCGAAGGTCCAGCTGACGGGGGTCGAAGTCCTGTGTTCGATGGACTCACTTCCGTCCGTCGTCGTTTCCGTGGAGGACTGTCCGCCTAAAATGAGCAATCACATTCTATAAAGCACGCCCAACAAAACGGATTCTCTATAATGGCGACGGTTAAATGCAATGGGCCAAACCTTGAGCGAGCTGCGTTCAATTTCCATTTCCAGGGCGCCTAGCTGCGCCAGCTCCAGCGCTCGCTGATGAATGTAGGAGTCGATGGGGGCCAAATTGGACATAGGGCCACCTCCTGCAATAAAGTCACACGGAATTAGTTGAAGAGGACGAACACTTGACATCCATCGTGTCAGAGGTCAAATGATAGTTAGCTAGGAAATGTACCTGAGGACAAGTGGAGACGTGGAGTGAGGATGCCCTCAACAGGCACACCGCCAGGAATAGGAGTTGGTCTGCCATGCTCATTTATGTAATGCCGCAACGGCACATGAGGGCTAGTGGGGCCTGGGACTGAAAATAATTAATGAAAACAATGATTAAACATACACGTCTCCATAGAATACATAATGAATAAGAGGGACGTTAATAATCAACGGAGTGGCAGAGAAGGAGACGCAAGCGTCCGACTCAGCAGCCACCACCATCAATCTCCACTCCGTATAACACTGCACAGCACAACAACTGCCCCAACATCGCTCCTCTTTTCCAGCACTGGAACTTCCTCGCCATTCTCCACACTAACTTACCAACGTACAGCCTGCGATATTGGCCATGGACGACTACCATATACTCATATACTACACAAGAGAATCCCGATGCCACTCTTTTATTCTCCTCCAACACACAGTTCACTTCTTCCTATGCCTCACAAGTAGCACGCACAAAAATTGCACTAAAATTACAAGTACCTAGTTATATGCACACAATTATTAATACTACTTCTGCTACGACATACCAAATAATTTCTAAGAGAACAACAATTCCTAGTAATTCATACAGTAAACAGATATCCAATCCGTACCGTGTAAGAAAATAGTAATAATATTATTCATAAGTATACATTGGGACCTACCTTTCTAAGAATATGATAATTGCAAGTTTGAAAGTCGTGTCAATATAAGAGTTTATTACTATCAGGGAAGTATGGTAATTGAGCTGAGGTATTAGATAATCGTAGCACAGCAAGAGCTACCACATTAATGTCACACAGAAAGGAAAAGAACAAACAAGATCAAAATATACTTAAAATAATTGCACTTCCTCCTGATCTACAAAATTAGACGTGTTCCGAAAAGGATAACTTTAAGTATTATAATCTTATTTTTAGTAAGTATCAGCAGTCGTGGGTATGTATTACACATATACACAAATGAAATGATATAAGTACTATAAATATATATTTAGAACAAAGAGCATCGCACAAATCGAAAGAAATGCAATACAATACGATGAAGATCTACAGGTGAAATGCAATATCTAGGCAAAACCTACGTACATCTTTACATGACATATAAAAATATACTAACAAAGGAAAACACGACTTCTATGTCGTTATCTCAAGGATAGAAGATAGAAAGGAAAATCATGTTTGGCAAATTAGGAACTTTGGCGTTGGGAATTTTGTGCTATTTTAAATCCAATCTCACAGTAAAGATTCATCATTCATCATGAAAATTAGAAGTTCTCTCGCTAATTATCTCCAGCCCATCGTCTTCCCGAAGCATTGAGAGCAGAGGCTTATTTAGTAGACGACAGACAAGTCACTACGCGTAAATGAAAATTCCATATCCCACTCCAAAACTACTGCTGGATTACACTTCGTAGTTGGCTATGCTGCTAGCTGGATTTTGGGGCTGGAGAATGGACGATGATGACTCTGGGGAACGAGATGCACTAGAGAAAAGAGGGGCGGAGGTCCAGATCCATTTGGGATCAGCGCTCGTGCAAACAGATTCCTGGCCTAACTGGCTATCCATTGATTGCGCTCAACTTTATTTCGGAATATCCCATTCTGTGTCCCTGCTGAAAACTCTTTAGAATCTTATCGACTATTCCGGCAACTGCTTTCAAAAAGGATGGAAATGGCAGGTCATGAAAGACGAAGAAGTTATTTTGCTCTTGTTTTCGTTTTTCAACCACTTTTTCTAAACAGAGCTAATTGTTCGCATCTCTAATAAATGGCAAGATTTTATTCCCATCAGTTCCGATAATAACACTATTTTTCCAAATGCTATAGAACGGCAGTTAAAAACGCTTTTAATTAATTGCACACACTATCCCTCAAAAGCCTTTTCAAGATAACCTGATCAGAATTCCAAGGAGAGAAAGTATTTCCACCAGCAGCAGCCGCTGTTCAATAGTTGCTTCCAATTTTGTTTCGCCCAGTTGCATGTATATCGCATTAGAGTGTATGCTCTTCAGAGGCGTATTTTCAGGATTTTCGGAGGAGGAGAAGGGGGGTATTTTATTTTATTATTTGCCCGGCTGAGTGGAGAGTGGCATAGCAGGAGAGTGAGAACCCCAGACGGGCGAGCCAGAATCAGTGAGAGTTGTGCATGGTGTGACTTGTATGACTTGCTTCTCCTTTTCTGTCCCACTCGACGCGTTGTGCACTTGCAAAAAGAAATAATTGGATTTCGAGCTCTCCACACTCCCCAACGAACGCATTCATCCTCCTCCGTCTCCCCTGCCTTCTAATTTCTCAAAACCGTGGACCTGTTATTCCGAGCTCCTCTTCCCAGGCCATGTACTTTTTAAGGCTCCTCTCAATTAAACATTACGCACTTCTGTTCACCATCTCCAGGAAATTGCATTTAGTCGGCTCACTGTCGTCCCCTCCTCCACCAACCCTATCCTTCCTACATGCCACAAGGAGATCTCTATGTACAGCACACTCATCATCTGCATAAACTTTCCTTACGCTACAATACTGTCGCTCCACTATCCGAGTTAAGAAACAGAGTTAACTCCCATTGCATTAATTGCATCCAATGCAGCTTGCAGCGCATACAGGGGACTCTCGTTTTGAGTGTACTTAGTACTCTGCAGTTGAGTTGACTCCCAAAATGTAATTCTCCTTTTAAGTTGCTGTTACCACAGGGAAATAGGAAGATATCCGCGATGGTGAACCCGTCGGTAAACTGGGGTTAAGGAAGGATAATGGCAGATATAAATTAACTGGAGTTATCAATTTAACTCAAATACACCAAGTTATCCTAGCTCAGATAGTGGACATAACTGCCTGAAAAAATCAAGGTCTGTTCGCACTGAACTTCTGTTCTCCTAGCTGCATTTAAAGAGACGAGGCTTGTGAACGAATGCCCTGCTACCCAAATGGATGCCCCATAAGCAGTGTACAGTTTGCTTTGACTTTGAAAATCTTAAGTTTGAAAAAGTGCGAGTAAACCAATATTAATTGTTTTCCAATTTTCCAAGCATCCAAAAAGGTCCCAGCGAAATTATTCAACTCGTGTCTCACTATGAAAATGTAAATCCCTGCATTGCATCCGTAAAAATCCACTAAAATTGTGACGCCGGAAGTCTACTTTTCTCACATCTACTTGAACCTCCAAACTTTTGATCAGGATACCTCACTACCATTTACCACAATTGCCCAAAAATACTCAAATGTTAAAAACGCCGAAATTTTTATCTTTCTGTTTAAGTAAATTAAATTCTAGTTGCCTATTATCCTTGAGCTATAACCTAAATGTCAATGCGTCAAACGGTTCCCAATGAGCTTAGCTAACATTCAATCGATGGATACGCAAGTTCAATATTGTAAGCAATAAACACACAGCTATGTTTCAGATAACCTAAATCATTATTATAGTAAGTACAACGTAATAATGGTAAGAAATTAAAAATTATTATTTTATAGATGCTAACAGAACGACGAAATGTTACCGAAGAATAAATATCACATCATGATATAACGAGGTAAACTGTAAATAGAATATAACTTACTGGTACTCATTGGTTTTGGCTGATTGAAATTGT
This sequence comes from Tomocerus minor, assembly GCA_009936455.2. NCBI lineage: Eukaryota > Metazoa > Arthropoda > Collembola > Entomobryomorpha > Tomoceridae > Tomocerus > Tomocerus minor. The sequence continues at coordinate 8,858 of JAAAYG020043956.1, forward strand.
CTCCCGGACCAACCGGAACCGGACTTCTTGAATGAGAATGACCTCTTGGAGAGTTTTGTGGAGCGTGAACTGAATTGGATTTATTGTCATTGCCTTTTGATATAGGCATCGTTTCTCTGATTAAATAACACAATTGGCAATGTTCAGTTGTTTAATGCAAACCACAAATCACAGAATAACAAATGATAATAGCGAAGACACTGACAACTGACCACTGCTACCAAGAAAATGTAATCGAGATTTGCGACAATATGTTTCTTTGGACAAAATTTTGTCTCACTCTCCAATAATCATGAACCTTTGAATAGTTTCAGTCTATTATGCACATGTATGCTAATTTCAGACAGAAGGCCTAAGTCGTAAGTGGAAGGTTAGGATATGAGTTCCAGTGCCTGGAGACACCCACCGAATGACTACAGTTGTATATGAACAATGATTAACGCTTCTGGACCACCTTAACTAATTATTGGCCACCTCGATAGGCACTTATTTAACACTACAAATTCAATTTTTGAAATTATGTAAACAAACACAATCACAATCGGCAGTTTTCTTCCTCGTGTTTCCGAAGGAGACTTATTTATGGTCTTACCACTATCTGCTACAAAACTAAAGATCAGTAATAACACAATGCACTGATGAGGGTTACAAAAGCAGTGAAATGTCTTTCCTATTCGATTCCTCACTTCACTGTTAGGCCAGTTCTGCAGAACACCAAAACAAAATATAACAATTCCAGAGAAAATGAGTTTCGCCCTGAAAAACAAAGGTCTTTGTGATTCGTGAGAGATTGACTGTGTGGAGAACAGAGAGAGAGCCTCGCGACGCGCGTCGAGCACCGAGGAAGTGAGGGAAAGAACTGAAGTAGAAATCCAGACGACTCACATAATAGTTCATTCCTATCCCATTCCTAAAGATTACTACACGTACAGACGTACATAATAGTGCTACACTACAGACAGACTACAGCTACCATACCACCACCACAGCACTATGCACTACTGCACTACTATGCTTACACACAGAAGAGGTATGTCCGTACATACAGAAACATGCATGCAACTACTAACTACTCACCATACCAACTAACTTTAACTCACTATTATGCATGCTATGCTATCCATACTTTTCCATACATAGGTACATACATAGGTACATACATAGAGACACATGCAACTTAGAAACTATAAATTACTCACCAATATTACCAACTAACTCACCATAGCATGCATACATGCATGCATAGCCATAATAGACGATTTTCTTAAGATTCTCCATATTTTTATATACAGAAAGCTCCGTGTGATCAGAGCAGAACCTAAATGTATTAACAAAAAATGGAACGTCTTAAGAAACCAGTCTTATAATATGAATTGCCTCTAGTCTACTCCAAACTACAGTACAACCGCTAACCGTGATGTTTTGAGACTGGTGATGTATGTTCCTGTTGGATTAGAGGAGGGATCGGGAAATAAATATGTTATGGTTCTCATATAGCTCTCATGTTGTGGCAGTTGTGACTCTCACAAACTGCAATGCGTCCAAATCGTGGTACCATTGGACATCTCCCGTTTCAAACATTGTACCCACGCTATAAGCAACTAAACTACTACACAGAAATACGAAAAGATTAAGCCACACATTACAAATTAGTACAGTACACGTGCACTTCAGTCTGTCTTTAATTAGAAAAAATCCTACACTTTCTTTCTACAACGCATGCGCAAGGAAGAACTATACTACGCCATTAAATGTGGTTCATTGGTGCACAAATACTTGAAGCGACCCAATAATCATTCTAAATATATGCATTGTTATATGAATTTAAATCAATTTGTCGCTGCATATTTGGAATCACTTGCCGCTTCAAGTAGTACCCCAATAGTTCCACATCCAAAAAAAAGTGAACCCAAATAGTACCAGTGTAATAAAATTGTACAGTGCACATAAACCCGGTGGGGTTGGTCAAAAAATTGGCTTAAGGACACATTTAAAACATTGTGTATACATGGTACCACGATTGGAAACATGGCACCACGATTGGACACACGGTACCACGATTGGACACATGGTAAAACGATTGGACACACGGTACCACGATTGGACACAT
>JAAAYG020043967.1:0-12481 GCA_009936455.2 Tomocerus minor
GGGGGAAAATTGAACATTCCTCAGGGTACACTCGGGATTATGCCCTCCTCGATTAATAATTGCACCAAAAAACTTAACGCTCCAAGTAATTTTCGAGGTAGCAATAACAACTAGTAACAAGTCAACAAAATAATAAAAACCTTAGCTGTGAATGTCAACTAAAAGCAAGTTAACGGCGGGAGTAACTATGACTCTCTTAACGGTGCCACCAACAGTGACGCATATGATGCATGAGGGTAGTGGCTACGGGTAGCTCTGTATGATACATTGTTCTTCATCCACGTCCTAAATGGCATTGAATGAAACTTGTTTTAGAGCTCCGTCTTGTCAGGGGCCAAAGTTATTTGCATGTAGGCTTAAAATCTTAATTGTATGAGTTGTTTGCCAAGGCTGGGATAAACTTCGAGGTTACAGCAAAATACAAACCGCCGCGCAAACAGTGACATATAATGGTACGAAAAGGGAATTCAAAAGCCTCTGGCGGGCAGACGGGACAACATATTTTTGCCTGTGATTTATGCAATTATTTTCATCCCCAAAGGAACATCTTTTGAAATAATGAACCGATTTTAAGAACTTTTACCCCGGGGGCATGAGTTTCCCAAATAGGTAAACTGCCACACGTGGCATATGATTCTTCATTCCCTTGACTACAGCCAACTCTCCTGAATCCTAAGGCTTTGATCAGTATACTTTGGTATAAAGTATCACACGATACTTTGGTCTTACTTGAAGTACGCTACCCTTCGCTTTACAACCAAATACATTATAGGAGTTACCCGAATTAAATAAGTACCATGCTAGAATATTATGTTTTGGTCATGATTATTAGTTATAAATGATGTAGGTACTTTAAAATCGGAGAACAAAAAAGCAATCGCTGTTTTAGAGAAAAGTAGAGTAGCAACAATTTTTTAAATCAATATTGTTTTTTTTTTTGCTTTTTCTTATTTACTTATGGGCAATGGAAGAATAACTAATCAGATTTAGTTACATTTTACGCTCAAGAGATTTAGAAACCTATTGTAGACTAATGTCTTTGATGTTCTCTTTAAGATGATACATTTTATTTATTATATATATACCGACTTTATTGTCACTGATCATACATTTATGATTTATAAAATGCACAGTAATAAGCTAATTATATAACATTACATAAATGAAATTTTAAAGGAAAGAATTTTTAAATTAAAATAACTATGTGTAATAAGTATCATAATTTTTATATCTAATATGGAGAAAACAAGAAACAAACAAACATGTGTTTGTTACAATTTAAAACAAAAATTTTGTCTTTTTTAGAAACTGTTTCCTTGCCTTGTTACAAAGCAACGTAGCAAAAAGCATTAAGTTGCTTTTATGTTCTCTGTCTAAATCACGAACAATTAACAACGTTTTTGTTGTCGAAAACCAGTAATTTTAAAATACGTGGACAATTAGCAATAGAAAATTACAATTATTATTATATCTATTATGTAGTGAAATAGAGTGCAAGATTCATTGCAATTGGTGTATTTTTTGTAGTACCCTTGTATACATAACCCGGTGCGGTGCACAAGCTATATCATTGGACGCCATAATGGAATTAACAAAGAACGAATACGCTAGGACGAAGCAGTAAGGACAGGTAGAGGCAGGCGTTGGAGAGCAAACATATATGAATGAGTTCACTTGCAAAAATAACAGTCTCATTTGAGTAGCGAGCAGGAGAGAGGCTGTTGCTTGACTTGACTAATCTTCTTGGTGAGTTTACTGAGAGAATAATGGCCTCCACAGAATTGCCTTTACGTTGCAATGCAGTTGGAGTTTGGAATGCATCCTATTATTCTCATTGCTATGTTTGCATTCCGCTCTGATCTACTGTATCGTCGCTTACTTAGTACTTCATGATTTAGTCCCATTTCGTTTTGGTACCAAAACCTCCCTAAGTCATCTGATGCCTTGAAAAGTTGGGATATTATTAAAATGGCACTCATACAAAATATAACACAAAACCCCACAAAATATTTGAATAATTCATGTTCCATAAATAATTATTTTAACCTCCTGTCCATGACGTTTGTACCTGCATAATAGTTAGATGGGACTATGAAATTACAAACTTGTAATATTTTATTAATTTACGGCAATAAGTATATCTCATTAAAATAACATATCAAGCTATGTCATCCACAACAACTACTACGAAATAATAGTATCTACAGGTAACTAAATCATAATAGCTCCCTTTCAGTTACTCAACGTGGAAACCATACAGTTAATACAGATATAAGTATGGGTAAATTTTGAGTACACATCTGAAGAATTGGGAAAAAATCGCGGGATAAGCGAAGATAAAGCCGAAAAACGACTTTACGGATGTTTTAGTAGGGAGGGTAATTTAGATTTACCCATACATACCTGTATTAACTCTATGGTGGAAACATGTTCATAAAGCAGGAAAAATAAAAATTTTAAGTAGATAGGTGAGTTTATGCTAACAAAAATAAAATATAAAAGAGAAGTGACTTCCTACTTACAGTACAGGCCAGTGTATACATATAACAAGATGCATATACAATATTCATTTACTAACTTGTCAGTACTTACTTTTTAGAACTTTGAAAGTTTTGGCAAAGAGAGCATCATGGCGAAGTCTTTATCTAAGTCAGACGGAAAATCAATTTATGTTTACCGGCTGTGAAAACGTTTACATTTGAATAAAACAAAAGATAATGTCCTTTGGCTAAATGATGCAGCGGAAACTTTTATATGAGTGACGAGGTAAAAAGAGAAGAAAACGGGCTTTTTATTGGAAATGACACCTGACTTTGGCCAGCATCAAAGTAGGTACATCCACAACTGTTGGCATTATTCGAAAATCTACTGGAGAAATGTTTCCTGCCATGAACCGGATGAATATTGCTCACATTTAAAATGAATCGCGAAATATTTTTAGCTGCGAAAGTGAGAACATACATTACTAGGGTCGACCTAATTTCAAGCGTCCGGAAAGTTTACTATTATACTTTTCAGAATTCTATCCAAACCGCAATGGGATATTCGCTAGTCAGTTTTATTGCATACAGAATGAATCACTCCCTATGACAGAAATAATGTGAAAAATTTGTATACGACTTCTGTTAAATTAAACATTTTAATGAATTATAGAATAAAGCTTTATATGTTATCTTTTTAAGTAGAACTTTGCTGCGTCCCCGGTGCATTCCGAGGGTGATCTCAAGGTTTTTTCAAAGGAGGGTTCTCCTTCATTTCGCTTTGAAATATCCCATATTTGTAGATATTTTTGATTGCCATGGTTGTGTGCCTTATTATTACTAGATATGACTGATATTTAAAACTCGAAGAAATATAGAGCAATAAACATCATCGCCGCTTTAATTTTAGAGTAAATGCAATAATACAAGTTTGGAAATGCAAAAGGTAGCCACAATGATAAGTTAGCCTAAATTCATTGTGCTCCAAGCTTTTAGTTCAAATCAGTAGCATCATTCTATTTCTTTTATGACTGGAGATTGGCTTTCGTCATAATTTTACCTGTTAATTTTCACTTCCATTGTTTCTTCCCTCACGCTTTAGTTCCCTTCCCTTAATGACTTCGTTTTGCTTGTGAAATTGGCAGGAAAACTTGAAAATGGCTTTTGGACATAGACGCGACGAAGCATCTAAGGATCCAATTAAAGTTTTATGTACCCAGTAAGCTTCCGATGGAGTTCTAGCCTGAGGTTGTGGGTTGAGTCGACTATGAACTTAACAAATGCTGCAATACTATAACAATGTAGTTCGGGAGAGCACAAGTCCAATTTAAACACTTAGTAAATTGCTCAGAAAACTTTTTACAAAGTAGTGGTGATTACCATCACTGCACTGCCGTGCCGTGGAGAGTCAAGTGCCAACATGGCCAACAATAATGGAAAATGTTTTATCGTATCTCTCAGAAAGTATACATAACAACATTATGTTTACATATATACAAACCTCCTATCCAAAAGACTCTGATTATTCAAAGTTGCAACTTCAGGGAGAATAACATTTAATGTCCCTGTTTTATATTTTCCTAACAGCTACTTAACTAATGTGTGCCTGCATCTTGCCGCAGTTAGTAAATACTACATATTACACATTTACTTTAACCACGGATATATACGAGCTCTATTATTTCAGATTTATTTATCTGCATTCATGAACTTAAGGCTGACATTTATGTATTAATATCCCAAAACCAACATTCCACATGCACATCCACCACGCTTTGATCATCTTGGGCCAAAACTATCACTGTTTGCATTTAGATGTACCTACGTAAAAAATGTCGCAAAAGGCAATTATATTGAGATACCTAACGGAAGTATAACTTGCCCTGCCAGTGGTTACCAAAGATAATAGATAAATACAGTCATATCTTGCTTACTGTTGCAGACTTCTTTAAAATGAGGAGAATTTGGTCCGCGCATATAAATACGTCTTCGTTTTCATATTATTTAGTGACATACAAAACGTCATATTTTATGTAATTCATGACGAAAGCAATCCATACAATTCATTCGATTCAGGTATTCCATCTTTTATTCAAACATTATACTGGGATTAGCATGGAGTCCAGACGCCTATGCATTATACATAAACACCTCTAGCATATTTGTCAATTATTTAGAAATAAACATTGTTTATGTTCTTTTGAGTTACCGGCATTCTAAAAAAGAGTTTTTTTTAATCCAGGTAAAAATGTGCAATTAATTTATCATGTAGCAAGTAAGCAAACGAAAATTAATAGCGGGTATATAACATATATTTATAAATATATTTTCTGATTGTGTATTGGAAATTAATAAAATTGGTAGACACCAAGAAAAAGCCAAAGTGTGTTACAGCCCTAATCAGTTTCCCAAAAGTTATGAAACAGAACCTTGTAAACATACGTATTCGTACTGGTTACTGCAGGCAGTCTCTTCTTTCTTAAAAACGATAGTTTACCGCATGTATTTTAAAAATCGAGTACATTAGGTGCTTATTAATTTTAGCTTATTTTACAATTATAATAGGAAAGTACAATGACTTTTAACAACGGCAATAATGAAGTAAAAGAGTTACAGAGTAATTATTAACTCATTTCCCGGGTGTATTGCTTTCCCTAAGTAGTAAATTTGCAGTAGGCAATGAAGTAAAATTAGATAAAAATTTCATTGCATTCGAATATGAATCAATACGCAATAACTAATAGAAGTAGAAATAACTTTCCTTCAAAACTTTGGCATGTAACAGTATGAGGTAATTTTTCAGGGATATCCTAACAATATTGTATGATATAAACTAGTTACATTGTGATATAAAATTCAATATAGGGAAATGAATTGGGTAGTTTCTTTATTGATGATATTTATAAACCTCTTTTCACTCATTTATGGCTTGTATTGTCAGCTTAAAAATTCCATGTGGTGCTCAAAATTTCATTTCAGCAATTGAATTCCTGCAAGGCAAAAATTTAAATGTCTTTCGCATTTTTACTCCAACGTAAGTAACAGACTCTATAAACGAAGGAGACTATTATGGGGAATTAAGGTAGATCTGTTTAGAGCTAAAAATAAAATACAGTGTATAGATATAGCTTTAGAATTAATACAAGAAATTCAGCTCAATAGGATCAAAATCTTTCGCTAGGATCATTTGTCTGCTCTAAGAACGAAGAGATTTTTTACATCTTTCCCACATCTCAAGAAAAACGGCATGAAAACATTTCTGAGAAGTAAAGCTTTGAGTTTAAAAGTAATCCTTTTCTTGTGTTTATTAGCATTCTATTGTGAATTGTATCCTCCTTCAATCACTTTCAGTCTCTCACTCCCGCAAATGCGAAGGAAATCAAAGGCTTTGCAATCTTGCTGCACTGCTCCTTTCCACTGAATTTCTTTTCATATGGGCCTATAATAGTATTGAGCCAGAGTGGTGCAGTATGCGAATGGTGAGCTCTACTTCTAGATAATAGTCATACCGTTCATAGTGGCCGACAAAACTGATAGTCAACAAAACTATATACTAAAATGAACAACGTCGACCAATATGGATTAAAATGTTGGGTTACTTTAATACTTAGCGTCTGTAGCTGACTGAAACTTCGTTTAGAGAAAGTTTTACACTAAATCTTTGACGCAGTCTTGTTGGGAATGGAACGAACTCCATTTATTCACTATCAAAATTGGAAAAATGCATTTAACGTGATGTATGTGGTGCTGCTTTTGATAAATGTGTCTTTCAAACTAATGGAATAGTCGGAGGAAATTATTGAAAACTAGATTGACTTAATAAATATGAAGCTTCCTCTCTCTCTCTATTGTCTTTGTTAACTATTTATATTGTCAATCAACGACGCAGAGAAATATTCTGTTATTTCCACGACGACTACTTGTCTATTTAGTGGTGTATCTGTAATCACAACTAGTTTTAGCATTTTTTATTTATCGGGATCTTATGCGTGTATTTAATTTTTTTTAGATGTTTTCGACAAAACTTTCTTAAATACTTTGTATAGAATCCCTTGACAAACCAAGTAGAAGGGCGCGTGCATGAAACGCGTTTTACAACGTTGTGTAAAAAGTTTGGTTAGTGCTGTCACTATGCTGCCACTGCTTTCAAAATTTATGTGCGTGCACTAAAAACAAAATAAAAAGTATTATGAATGTTATACATGGAGTAGGTACTGTCTGACACGATATAAAACGCGTCTAGGGACAAGATAGGACATCGTATAAACCAAATTAATTCCTCCCCAAACTCCTGGAGGACGAGGAACATCTTTCCATCTAAAAATGGCTCGCACACAAAACATTACTTCATATGCTCGTCGAAATAGGTCACTACCCAAGAGTTGCTTGATGGTTGCTGCCAACTCTAAGGATGGACGTGAAATATAGGACACAATAGTGTTCTTAACTTTTGTTGACAACAGCGGTGAGGTATTACAATATGAAATTAGATTAAAGGAATTAACGAAGATTTATCATATTCATCATGTGACAATCTTCCTGCTGCAATAATATTCCCTGTTGAAATCAATTTACCTGAAAAAAATGTGCGGGGAAATATAAATTTTTAATAACACTTCTAGAATTCACCTGTGACAAATAATTTGGTGTATACGGTATGTATATAATGTTATCTGTGTGTCTCATATATAATAAATAGCAAGTGTATGGGCAAATGGAGATAAACCAAAAGTATCTTTGGAGTTTCTTTAGAAGTTTTATTCTTTTCAGCATCACTATTCGCTTCTTTTCTCCTTTTGCTGGTTGCTGAAAGAATATAAAGTACGTTTTTGCCAAAACTGAAAGAAAGAGTTGCGTCCAAAAGGAATCCTTACACAAGTCTTCCCTTGTAACTTAATTTGTTTTCTTCTCAAAATAAAATTAGGCGCAACAAAATACTTCTCATATATTATTGTAAAAATCCTTTCCTTTGACTTGAATGAGATCATTAGATCAAAGTTCAGAGAAATAAATTCACGTCGTTAGCAGTAGTTCAATATTATTTTCTAGATTTTCAGCATTACAAGACTGGTTAAGTACGCATGACTTAATTCAGGATTCCTTTTGAAAATACATAGTAGATCCTGCTTCTTTCTCATGAATTGTGTTATCAAATTAGAAACACGAAAGATTAAGTTCATTTTTTTGAAATGATGAAGGGTCCGTTGAATAAATCACTTTGAAGTTGAACATTTTCATAAGCTGATTAGCTAAAGAGCGCAGTAAATACAGGGACATAACCGTTGCGTTGATCCTAATAGACACTTCCATATAATGTTAACTGCACAGCTAGTAGCTACTGCCTGACTCGCCCTATAATACCTCAGCTTGGTCACATAATGTGGTTATTATCATGCATAACGGAAGATATGGAAAAGTAAGAGATATTTACGGCGGTTTTTGGTAGAAAGCTTCTTTTATAAGACGAAATACAAAACAGCAGAGCACAGTCATAACCTCTTTAATTATTTCAAGAGCTTCTCAACTTTTTGCAATTTTCTCAAGTGGCTAAAGCTTCTGGAATATGATAATGAACACTTTCAGCTTCATCATGCCAAAATCAATGGATGTACTTTGAAAATTTTGTTGAAATAGTAATAACTAGGTTTTAAACGCTTGGAGTTGGGAGTACCTAAGACAAATATACTCACAATATTAGTTGATAGTAATAAATATTACAAAACTTCATATAAGCCCCTTATATTATGAATATTTTAAACCATATAATTAATTTCAGTCGAAAATAAGCTCTTAAAACATATATAGGCATTCAAGTCTTTAAGAGAAGAGCTAGATCTGACGGGGACGAGATGCTTAGTAAAGTCAACGGACATGCAAGATGCATCTCCAGGTGGTATTTGTTACATCATTTACATAATTAGTGTTTTAGAGTGATTGTAATTCCGGCTACTTGTGTGTACATGATGTGAGGAGGGCATTGTGCTGCATGGTAAATGTATTGTCTGTATTTAGTTATCTTTGATGACGGTGATATGGAGATGCAGAAAGTAGGTTGATGTAATTTGAACGTAACGTATTCCCTGAATTAGTTCCCCTAGTCTTTTTGGTTCTTCTCTGGGAGAAACTATTTTGGAAAATGAGAAAAAATAATAGCATTTGAAACTATAGTTCTCCTTTTCGAAGAAGCTTCACCGAAGAAAATTCTTTTATTTTAATCGACGCATCTTTTATGCAATTGGTTTATGGCACAAGCGGATATTAGAGGTGTCAAAGGTACTTTCACAAACATACGCGTTCATTACTGGATGATAAATTGATAATTGGCAGGGAATGTGACCGTAGTAGCGGTAGATAGCAATTAGGAATTTTAATGCTCTATTTTTTAAATCATCAATTTATAAGTCTTTGTCGTAAATACTTGTCATGTGCTGCGATATACCAATAATTTGTGTGTAGTTTTAAGAATATGTCCTGCATTTTCATCCAGGTTCGCCGAATAAGAATAACTGGAGGAAGTAAGAAAATTCTCGTATCCAGATTTGGAAGAAATTCTTTTACAATTGGGTAGGGACAACACAAAACTAGCAGAATATCAAACACGGTTTGAGCAGAATGTTTCGAGTTTTTTTTTGAAAAAAATATAAAAATGGAATTTCAGTATTTCTCAAAACTACGTTTCCCAGATACTAATTCGGGGAAGACGGTATATGAGATAAAACTGCGAAGGTAGGTAAGTATGAATTGGCTGTTTGTTTGATTAAGAAACGAGAGTAGGAAATTTGTAGATAGATGGATGGAAGAAAAGGCGAGGTGTGTTGGGAGAAGTGAATGCTGTTTCCTTACTATTTATGTACACTAGCTGAGTTTCCCTGACGAGCCATTCTCCAGAGACTTTGGGCATTTGCGAATTTTCAACACCTAGAAAAGCTTTGTGTACTTACGTATGTATAAACACATTTTGCGGTTTCATCTACTATTCTATCGTCTGCTTTGGTGTTGTCGACTGTTTTGCGGCTTGACATGGCATATTCATCGTCGCTGCTCCCCAGAACTCTTCTATATCTCAACTATCCACGCAAGCATCGACTCCGTCGGTATTCCGAGGCCTTTGTGTGCTACCACGACTGCACTAGGCTCGGGAGTCCTTGGCTCATCTGTCTATACACCTAGCGTGCTCATGGAGTGGAGATAGGCATTTTCCTTCTACATATTTAAAAGTAAGAACAGTTGGTTAAGCTCGAGAAGTAAATGTGAGCCCTTGTCTTGATAGGAATCTCTTTCTTCGGCCGACAAGAGGCTCCAAACTTTCCCTAGTCATAAGCAGCGACTTCCCTTTTAGTTTGTTTACTTTAAAATTCTGACAACTTAGGCAGTGAAAGCATTAAAAACTTTTTGTCGGCATCATGTCTCAGTTTTGAGGGAAATAAAAGGAATGCATAAAATCCTAAAGTGCTTAGCAATATTTAAAACACAAAACGAGTTTCCTGCCTTGTTTTTTTTTACTTTAATTACAGTAATTTATTTATGATTCCATCTTTATTCTGTTTTTAGCTACTAAACTCCTTGGCTCATGTAAATTTATCTCGCTTCTTAAGTAACTGCATTAATCATCATACACAGTAACCAGGCGAGATAAGCACCACTGATAGAAATTCAGCAAAAATTCAAACGAACTATTTACCTAATTGTGTGCTTACGCTTAAGCATTTAATAAAATATTATATGCAGCTCACTAGAGTTGTTGGGGGCCAAATAAAAGGGATTTTGATAATGCAGCTCCTTCCAAAGCAGTGCTCTATGAATTTACGATGCTTTTACCATGAGGGCACTGAAGCCCGAATGAAAGTATCTACCTATGAAGTGCATGCATCGTAGTAAGAATATTACAAGAGCTTAAGTGTGTCTCTCTCTCTGAGCTTGTGATTATTTCGCTTAGTTGATGGATAGCATAGTCCGTGTAGTTACAGATAGCAGTGACTTTTATTGGAAAGTTTTACTGCCAGCAGAATATGTAATAGCGGGAAGAAGCCCGTGCACGCAACCAACCCCTCTACTCCACTGCTGTTGATAACACTTGAAGTCTGCCAATGTAAACTAGCTCATTACTCATCACTCGCTTCAGTCACTTGGCTAAACTTAAGCAGGAATCGATGCTGTGTTCGCGGAATGAGAAAATTTAATCCACGAATTCCTTCATTTCACTCTCGAAATCGGAGGGAAGCCAGAGGAGCTTCCAATTATTTCCACTAGTGCAATGTGACTAACTTTCCAGGAGAAAGTCCTCAACTCATAATCTATTGCAGGACATACTAAAGAAGCACAAAAAAGCTGTGGCTTTTTTGAAACCATGAACTGCTCCTTAAGGAATTTATCTGACGGAGTGAAGTTGACTTCAGATTGCATGCTAGATACGTTTATAATCTTCAAGCATTCTCCTCTACTAGTACTTGAGGCAAGACAATTTTACTTCGTACGTAGGTAGATAGGCAATCAGAAAATCTGACAATAGCTGAAAGTCCGACTTTTGAAAAGAATTGATGAGACCAGTGTCAGAATTTATCACACATAAAATAAAGAGATCTAATAATTCTCTCATTCAGAAAAATCTTAATTTAGCAGACACCGTTTGCCAGTTGCGAGTTTAAGTGGAAAGATCAACAGATTTTTATTCTAATGAACGCTCTATTACTCTCATTTACAAATTACAAATATTTATACTTTGATCCCAAAAACAGAACAAATTCTTTTCACACTAAATATCAAACGGTCAAACTATAATTTCTCAATGACGACAATAACTTTTTTTTAATATTTCACTTCAAAGAAAGTACATTGTTTAAAGCTGTCAGTGCTCTGATATTAATAATATTGCAAAAAGGACTTTGCTGCACCAGTTTCCAAAAGTCAGCCAAAGGATGCGAAAACGGAGCGAATGTTTTTTTTTACAGATATGACTCTGAGGCAATTGAGTGAAGCGTTGTCTATAGTACCAAGCATTTTCTGTTCATTTGTGCGCTTATTTATTTTTGGGGTGACAGCCGACTTCAACATTTTAAGAGCTAACTTTCATAATGAGAAAATTATAAAGTTGGAAAGCAATGAAAGTCATGTCGTCAGTTAGGTTGAGTTAATTAGTTCTCCTGTAATTAGCCTTACATGGCACTTTCGAAGCTCAGTTATTTCCTTTAGTGAAAGTAGAATAGAAAAGAGGAGAAGATTGAAAATCAAATGAAATTTTGCATGCGCATATAGTCGACTAATCGGATGAGAATATATTTATTTGCCTAGGAGCTGGGAATTACGGGCATTCGCTGAACATGTTTTCCACTCGTTATTTCCTGCTAGTTCAATTTGAGTGGATTTGTAGGTTAATACTTAATGCTGCTAAGGTATTATCATTGCCATGTAAGGAAAGAGTTTCCACTCCACGTTCGCAATCTCTTAGCTGCACAGGTAACCCCACATGAGACTAGTTTTAGAATGTAAGAGGAACACAATGATGTGTGCCAATGTTGCCCCTCGCGCTCGGTTCGCGAGCAGGAATCTCTATTACGTCTCTTACGTACTTTTACATACCAGGGTCGATAGTCCCCGATCTGAAACTTCACACTGGTTAATACGACAGAGCGATACTAGGCGATCGAGGCAAAGGAAAGTCACGTGATCTATTGTTCTCCGTAATTGGCTTAATTATCTCTGGAGTGGAAACTCTTTCCTGGCAATGGCAATAACTGCCGGATCTTTTGACATTTGCATCTTTAATATCTCCTCAGACAGTTAGTTGCAATTGATGTGAAAAACACCAATCGAAAGCTTTTTTTTTCTTTTTTTAAATTATTTATGCCCCCGGCCACCCGCGTGTTTTCCATGTATTTCTATAGGACGCTAAATGGAAAACGTGAATGTACATCGCTCTCAGTGCCTAAGTGTCAGTACATATCTGGATAGGTACAGACATGTAGACGCAAGATAAAAGGAAATCCTATAAGACTCATAAGTAT